>JAODAL010076551.1:0-13583 GCA_025379985.1 Phyllomedusa bahiana | reverse complement strand
AAGTAAAAAAAAAAACGATCTGAAATGTAAGGGATAAAAAAAGGGTATTTTTGGCACCTATCAATACCCCATTGGTGACTACAAAATTGCTGGTTAAAAATTTAACGGGCCAAGGTGGCTCTATCAACAAAGCGGCCTGTGCCAAAGTGAAAAAAACACGTATTGAAATGTATACGGATAATAAAAGGTATTTTTGGCACCTATCAATACTCCTTTGGTGAGTTCAAATTTGCTGGTTTGTTATTTTTGTGCAAGGTGGATCTATCAAAAAAGCTGGCCTGCGCCAAAGTGAAAAAAAAAACGTATCTGAAATGTATACGGATAATAAAAGGTATTTTTGGCACCTATAAATTCACCTGTGGTGACTACAAATTGCGGGATTCAAATTTTAACTGCAAGGTGGCTCTTCAAACAAAGCTGGCCTGCGCCAAAGTGAAAAAAAACACGTATCTGAAAATGTATACGGATAAATAAAAGGTATTTTGGCACCTATCAACCTGTGTATAAACCAGGAAGGGAATCCAGCACCCGTCCAAGACGTTTTATCAAAAGTAGAAAAGTGGGCTTTATTTAGTCAGTTTAAACATCGAAACATCTCAGAGAGGAAACAGGGTTTGTGTTGCACACCGACGCGTTTCGGGAGGCTCCTCCCTTAGTCATGGTGTGACGAAGTAGATACGCAGCTTCCTTTTGAAAGCCATAAATTAGCATAATAAAGAAAATCAATTGTATCACTATATAAAATCAATCACAAAATATAACAAGAAAACACACAGAAATAATCAGGAGACGGAAAAAGACAGACATGAAACAAAATGAATTTTGTCACATAAAATATAAAATATAAACTCTAATAATGAAACATGATGTCTTGTCTTTTATTGAGGCCATGGGGAAAGCGGGTGTTTAACTGTACTATCCACCATGCCTCTCGTGATAGTAGTTTTCTCCTGATATCTCCTCCTCTTTTAGGATTATGTACAATTTCAATGCCATTAAATTGAAAGGATTCAAAATTGCCTGCATGGCATTCGGCAAAATGCTGTGATGCCATGGAGACATGTGTGAACTCTGCTTTTAAAGCATCTGATATGTGCCTGCGAATTCGCGTTTTTAAACTATTTGAGGTCTGACCTACATATTGAAGCTGACAAGTGCTGCAAGTAATAAGATAAATTACATTACGAGTACAGCAATTGATGTATGTTTAAATTTTATGCTTGTTTTTTGTAGAAGTTGCAGTAAAATCCTTAGTATTCATCATATACTTGCAGGTGATGCACCTTGCATGTCCACAGCGGTAGGAGCCTTGCACTGATAACCAGTTATTAATATGATTAGGATTTTTTGTTGAGAACAGGCTAGGGGAAAGGATATTCCCTAGTGAAGGGGCTCTTCTCGATACAAAATTAATTTTATCTTTGATAATTTCTCGCATGTTAGATTGTATATATAGAAGAGGAAGATTCCTTTTTATGATGTTAACTATTTTTCCATACTGGGAGGTATAGGTTGTTGAAAAGGTTAAACTTGGTGCATGTATAGCTTTATTCTTATTCGATTTTAATAATTGGTATCTGGGAATATGGGAGACCTTCGAGAATGCTTTATTCAATATTTTGTCCGGGTATCCCCGACTTTTTAGTCTATCAAGAGCTTGTTGGGAATGTTCAATAAATATTTCCTCAGATGTGGAATTTCTTTTTATTCTGATGAGCTCACCAAACGGGATATTATCCCGGACGTGTTTTGGATGAAGAGAGCTGGCCATTAATAACGAGTTTTGTGCCATATTTTTTCTAAATGGAGAAATAATGATTCCTTGATTCGTTACTCCCGTTAAGTTCACATCCAAAAATGAAATTGTTTCGGAGTGCCAGTGCCAGGTAAATTTTAGATTAAAATTATTGTTATTGATATATTCTGCAAATGAAGCGGCCGATGTCCCGTCCCCCTCCCACACCAGGAGTAGGTCCTCAATGTACCTTCCATACCACCTGATGTGGGAGGAGAAGGGGCAAACGGGGGTCAGCAGGAAAAGCTCTTCCCATATGCACATGTATATATTGGCCAGCGTGGGGGAGCATTTGGACCCCATTGATGCACCCTGTTTTTGAATGTAAAAGGAGTTGTCAAATGAAAAGTAGTTATTATTAAGTAAAAAATTCTACGCTCAGAACAAGAAACTCATTAATGGCATGGGAATATCCACTATATTTATTCAACAAGCTTTCAAGCATTGCTATTCCTTTGTTTTGAGGAATGGAGGGGTTAAATCCCACTACATCACATGAAAGCCAAGATGAATTGCAATTCCAGACTGCTTTAGACATAATTGTCACTAAGCTTTTGGTATCTTTTATGTATCCAGATATTTTTAATACCGTAGGATGGAGTAAGGTGTCAATCCAGTCACCCAGATGTTCAGTTAAGGATCCAATGCCACTAACGATAGGGCGGAGGGGAGGCGGAAGCGTACCCTTATGAATTTTAGGGAGGGAGTGTAGTATAGGGACTTGTGGAAATTCAACAAATAATTTATCTGCTAATTTTTGGGAGATAGCCCCCGAATTAATGCCATAATCCAGCAGCTTACGCATATTTATTTGAATAACCTTAGTAGGGTCATAAGATATCTTATCATAAATGTCCGGATTGTTGAGCATGTTTTCGTTTAATAACTTGTACAGTCCTGAATTTAAGACTACAATCCCCCCTCTCTTGTCCGCTTGTCTTATTATAAGATCTTTATTGTTTTGGAGTTGATATATGGCTTTGCGCTCCTCCGATGTAAGATTTGAATAGTTGGATGTTGTAGAACTGTTGGTTTTGTTGTAAAGTTCTAATAATTCCTTCTCTACTGATTCTTGGAAAGCGTCCATGCCCAAGGGTCTTGAATTAATAGGATAGAAATTTTCATTTTTCTTTTTAAATGTTGGGCATATTGTGGAATTTAGTGGTGAAGTCTCACTCTCCAAAGATCTCAATTGGGTGATATGACAAAGTTCTCGATATTCAAAATATTGATCAAATATATCTGTTTGTGTACAATCTTCAGTTATTGGTTCCACGGCTGTAATATCCTGATCGATATTGTAGAAATGATTCTTAACTGTAAGAAGCCTGGCAAACCTATAAAGATCTAATAATGTATTGAAAAAATTGAAGTTTGTAGAAGGAACGAAGCCTAATCCTTTAGAGAGCAGAGAAATTTGTGCTTCAGTGAGGATAAAGCTGGAGAGATTAATGACAGGTGTTTGTGCTACTGCAGTCCTCGCAGCATTCGTGCGCCTGTGCTTCCTGCCACTCCGGCGATATCGTTTTTTGCAGGTGGATTACCCATTTCCTGTCTAGTTTGGTGTTGCTGGTTTTTGTTTTGTTTGTGTTGCGGGTGCTGATTTTGTTGGCACCTGTAGACGTGTCAGAAAGCTCATCTGAGGTGGATGGATAAGATGAATCTTCTATACTTTCCCATTCTTGAAATGAGACACGATTCTTACGGGCATGAACCTTATGTTGAGAATTATGTCTGCGATGTTTCAAGATGGAATTCGGGCGTTTGTCCATAAACCAGGTATAAACAGCATTGTTGTCGTAGTCCTGTGTATCTCTAAAGAATTTCTTATTTTTGTATTGCATAATATTTTGTTCCAGCTTTTCCAAATTTCTATTAAGGCTGGCGTTCAAATCTTCATAGGCTGTCAGGCTTTTGAGAGGTTCCAACTGAGTTTTAGTAGACGAGATTTCATTGTTAATTTCAAACAGCATTTTCTCTTGTGCACTAATGAGAAGTTGCATCAGTTTTATGGAGCATTCACTCAAAGCATTTTGCCATGCGATTTCAAAGGAATCATCATATTTCATTGTGCAATGCTTTTTAATTTTTAATCCCCTGGGGATCATCAACTTGTCTACTTAAGTTTGTAATGTAGTTTGCTACCACCAAAGTTTGATTTCTTTGGTAGCAAGTTTTTCTAGTTTAAACATTAACTCCTTCAGTTGGATCGTCTAAGGATCAGTATCAACCTGTGGTGACTACAAAATTGCTGGATTCAAATTTAACTGCACGGTGGCTCTATCAACAAAGCTGGACTGGGCAAAAGTGAAACAACACGTATCTGAATTGTATATGGATAATAAAAGGTATTTTTGGCACCTATCAACCTGTGGTGACTACAAAATTGCTGGATTCAAATTTAACTGCACGGTGGCTTTATCAACAAAGCTGGACTGGGCAAAAGTGAAACAACACATATCTGAAATGTATACGGATAATAAAAGGTATTTTTGGCACCTATCAACCTGTGGTGACTATAAAATTGATGGATTCAAATTTAACTGCAAGGTACCTCTATCAACAAAGCTGGACTGGGCAAAAGTGAAAAACACATATCTAAAAGTATACAGATAATGAAAGGTTTTTGGCACCTATCAATTCACTGTGGGTACAAAATTTGCTGGATTCCCAAATTTAACTCCCAAGGTGGCTCTATCAAAAAAGGGCCTCCCCAAAGTGAAAAAAAAACACGACAAAATTTTAACGGATAACAAAAGGTATTTTTCCCCTATCAACCTGTGGTGACTAAAAAATTTGCGGATTAAAATTTTAACGCAGGTGGTCTATCAAAAAAGATGGCCGGGCCCCAAAGTGAAAAAAACACGAAATTAAAATGTATATGGATAAAAAAAGGGTTTTTTTGGGACCTATCAACCTGTGGTGATAAAAAATTTGCTGGATTAAAATTTAAACTGCAAGGTGCCCTATCAAAAAAGCGGGATTGGGCAAATTTAAAAAAGAACACCTATCTGAAATGTATTTTTAAAAAAATGGCGTTTTGCACCTAAAAATAGACCTGCTTATTAGAAAAGATCTGTATCCAAATATAATTTCAGGTGCCCAATCCAAGAAAAATTTAACAAAAAAACTTTAATAATAAATATTGAATGAAAAGTCTAAACTAATTGGGGTGCACAAACCATATTTTTTAAAAGAGCTTGTCTGTTTCACCCGGCCCCCCCCCCCCCGCTTCCTCCCGTGACTTACAGGGGTAATGCCCCTTTAAAAATTCTCTCCCTAATACCTAAAATCTGAAAAATTTACTAACAAAGTTTAAGGACACAGCTAAAAGTAGAGCTGTCTCTGGAACAATTGAATAAACGCTGATGTTTGCACAAGGCAGAGCGCACTTAATCCTTTGAGATCAAAAACCACTATCATAAACAGGAAGGGTGTTTATGTAAAACGAGGTCATGTGATTTTTCCGCAAAATCGAAACCCAAAAACACCCCAGTCATGACGTCGAAAACACGCTCCCTGCTCTATTCTGTAAGGATTTGCTGGCCCCCAAAATGACGGAAGCCCCAAAAAATTCCGCGATATTTTTTGATTATGCACAGATTTTAACCTAAATTATCGCGTATCAAAAAAAATCCAAAAAAAACTAAATACCGTGCCGATTTCAACTTTGTCGATAATATCGCTCAACACTAACCCTTATTTCTCTGGACAAATTTCAAGGGTTCCTGTTTCTGGGATTGGACAGGGACTCTGATATACCACCTCTGAAACACCGGGGGGTACTTACAGTTCGGGCCCCCTATCTTTCCTGTTTTAATTTAAAATTTACATGATACTTTGTTCTGGTTTTTTTTGCCCGGCTGAAAAACCTATAATTTATTCCCCCACCTTTACAATTATCTCATACGGCCCTGCCTTTCGCTAAAAATTGATTTTCCCAAGGGGGGCACTAACTCTGAACCCGATCACCTGGGTTAAGGTCCTCATTGGCAGACCATTATACCCCCGGTTTGGGTTTTTCCTGGGCCTGCTGAAAATTTTCCCCTAACTATGGACATGATGCGCGTACGATCCTGCAAAAGGGGAAATGTTTTCAATAAAACTCTTGAGGGGGGGATTTTGTGCTCCAAGTCTTTTTGGCTATATCAAAAGGGCTCCGGGATGTCCCATAGCTACCCAAAAAGGGGAAAAAAACCCTGTGGTGACTGGGGAATTCCTGGACTGAAAACATTAGGTATGGCAAAAGACAGCCCAGCCCTTTCCCCTCTTACAAACCCCCTTTTTTAACATGCTTTTATGTTTTGTTGAACCTTTAAAACCAAGCCTTTGTTTGTGGGTGATATACAGTGTGTGCAGATGTTTGATGTCTAAAAAATTTGCACAATTTTTCATAACCCTTGACATAAAAGGGTTTCCCCCTTTTTTCAAAGTCAGGATCCTTTTGGTTCCCAGCCCGGGGGAGACTGTAGAACGCTCCCTTCAATATTTTTAGATGGGGTATTACGTAAGGAAAAGCTTGGGTACCGGGGCGGTCTAACGAAACCAAAAAGTACTATGGCCCCTTGCAGACTTCCCCAGTGGGCCCACAAATCCACCGCTATCCTTAAAGGGTACCTCTTGATAGGAAAAGGGCCCCGGGGGCTCGGAAATGGGGCATCGGAGCTGTTAATGGACCCCGGGGCAGGATTCCAGACCGCTTTACTCAGTGGCACCCTGGCCAATAAAATTTGAAAAATGCGCTCTTGGTCTTTTCCATACCAAATCCCCCCCCAACCGTGCTTATGGGAGGGGTTAACCCCATTCTCCGATATGGCTGGGGTCCCCAATTTTTCCACAACCTCCCCCAAAACCTTGTAAACCCCTTTAACAGCTTTTGGGTTGTTGCCAGTGTGGAAACACTGTTTTGGGCCCCCTGGGTATTGAGGCTCCCCATTTATGATTTTCCCACTTTTCCTCTGACTTTTACTAGGGGGGATCTCTGGTTGGCGCCCCCAAAAATCCCGGGAGACCCCTAACCCCCGGCAAGTAGACTTTTCCCCCCGTTCCCCATTTCACTGCCTCATGTTGGGGGGAAAAATTTACCCCCTATTCTTCGGGTCATCCCACTGCGGAAACCCCCGGAAATGGGGTCTTTAAGGTTCTGGGTACCATTGTATTTAAACCCATTATCAAAATTTACCGCATCTTAAAATGTTTTTTGCCACAAGTCCAGAATAGGGGGGAAATCTTCCCCAGGGGTACAGTTTCATGGGGTCCGACCCCCGCCCCCCTCATGTAGGGAACACCCCAAAGGGGGTCTCGACTTACTAGGGCTTTTGGGAATCCTTTTGTCCCCTGGGTTTAAAAGGACCCCCACCACGCGTCCGGGGTGACGTAGGGTCAATTTGACTGGGGTGCACCAAGTGACCAATCCCTGATCAGGGAGCCTTACGGTAGTCATTCACCCTTTTAAAGAACAGCGCTGATCAGCCTCTGACTCATCTCGCAAGGGACCTGGTGGGCAAAAAAGACCTCCGCCCGGGGTGTCGCCTCCATCGGGTAACTGTAAGGAGACAGTTTGCGGGAACATCCCAGGCCATGAACCCCAGACAGTAGGGCCCCCCGTTCTCTTAGACCTTCCTGGACCGGCTGTCCATTTGGGTCCTTTTCCCTTCCAAAAATCCCCTTTGAGCCCCACCCTTTGGGAACTTTTTCCCCCCCTTATATATGGGACATCTTACAGATGTTCCAGATGAGGGGCTTCCCTGGGCTTGGAGCGTCCCGGGGAGGTGTTGGAGCAAGTCCTCATTGGCTTTGTACCTTTCAAACCCGGTTAACAGTTGTCCGATCTTTGGGTCGTTTTCCAACCAGCGCTGGATCCCGGGGGCGGGAAAGGACGAAATTTTTTCCAAAACAACTTTTCCACAATTGCGAGGGGAGGACTCCCCGGGGTTTTAGCCATTTTTTTACCAAGGGGTCAGGTCTAATCTGAACGCGGGAAGTGGGCAGAAAAAGTCCAATTTTGCACCTCGGGCTCACACTGGTTGACTCCCAATGAGCCCGGATCTCGCCTTTTTTAAATTAGAATCCTTGGGGTCTTGCTCACGAGGTCGAAATACGCCCTTTTGCGGTTCCCCAGTTAGGAAAGGCACCAGCACTTCAGCCCATGAGCCACGGTAGCTTCTCTTGGTCGGGGACTCTTTCAAAGACCCGTGGTAGGCCTAGTCATCTGTATGTTCATTTTCTGCGGGAAAACTGCACCCAGCCGGGGGGTGGAAAACGTGCTTGGCGTTCTCTCAATTTTGCACCACAGCCCGGGCCCGCTCTTGGAGCTGCTTATTTAAAGTGTTGCTGCTCCTTTAAGGTGAGCGGTTGCTTCTTTGAGAGGGCATTGGTTTCAGCTTGGGCCCTCAAAGGGGGGTCTCATGCACCCTTTTCGGTTTCCCGTATCAGCTGAAGGCTTAATGTTTGCCTGGGTAAACTGTTTTAAAATGATTGCTGCGCAGCTGAGCTTTCACCAGGACTAGAGTTGAGCGTTATCCAAGCACTTTTACCCGGCTGTTGCACTTGCAACAATTCAGAAAGGGCCATTAAACCCTGTAGTTCTTTAAACGTCGCGGCCCCCATCGAACACCCTTTTTGGAGGGTTACACAACGTTCGGGAACGCCTGGGCTTGGCAGACAGAGAGACAGGACCAGTGTAAAAATCCAAGTCCGCATGCCTGGGGTTTTTTAAAGGCAAAAAAATAACACAGCCTTAAAGTTACAAAAAAAACAAAAAAAAATCCTGCTCGGGGAGCTCTAAAAACATAATGGCCCCGACTCACCAGGACACACCGTGCCCTTTACAGAGACCTTTTCATGCATAAAAAGGGGTCTTTCCCTGTGGCTTGTGCATTCCCCAGCAGCCCGACAGGCCCGCAGACCCGGTTTTAAAGGCCTACCCCGCCTCACCGGGGCGGGGGGAGTGGCCACCCCCCCCACCTTTGACCCCTCCAGGGAAAAAGGGCCCGGGCACAAGCGGGTTTTGGGAAAACCCCTTCTCACCATTCAGCACATAGTGAAAGACCACAGGCGTGGCTCTCCCTTCACCGAGACCCGGCCCCCTCGATGACAAAAGCATTGTCCCCTGCGCCTCCCATAGTCACATATGAGGCATTCTAGGGGAAAATTCTTCCCTTTCCCTAACGTCGCCTTCACTGTTCACCATGATAATGTTTGTAAATGGGGGATGAAAGGGCCTGCCAGAGACCCTGTTCGATCCCCGGACCATAGCCCTTCCAAAAGAAGGGCAAAATTGGAAGAATTTGGGCCAAATGTGGGGCCCAAAATTTTTTTTATCTGAATTCTACTCCCTTTGGCAGCAACTGGTTCTGATAGGTTAGACATGGATAGACTTTTTCAGCAGAGATTTGTGAAAAACATTATGTATACAGAAAGTATTGGGTAAAAGTAGCCTGAAGGAGACTGTATTAATAACTTCAATAAACGTTATGGACCAATGATATGATGAGCAAATTTCCCTGAAGGACCCTTGAGGTGCAGGCTCTTCATGGGTAACCAAATCTGATCCCCAACAACATAATTAGGACCCACAGAACATTGAGTGTTGGCATAATGCTTTTCGTTTGCCTGAGCTTTGACCAGGTTCTGAAGATCCTGGGCCCAGACTGTGAACTATATGTAAGTAAGTTCGGCAGTGGGGGTTTGGGGGACTCCAGCTTAAAGGGGGAAACGAGGGTTTAAACAAAAATTTAGAAGAATGCTGCTTTTTTGGGATAACACCTCTTGTTATTTGCTAATTCTGCTAATGGTAACAACTGCCTCCATTTCTCTTGGGTATCAGAAACATAACATTGTAAGAACTCTTCCAGAATTTGATTGATACTTTGATTCATTCCATTAGTCTTTGGATAAAATGCAAAGAAAATGAGATAACCCAATTCCCCCGAAGTCCTTCTAAAAACCCAGATTTGAAATTTGACCCCTCGATCAGACACAATATTGTCAGGAATGCCGTGAAGTTTAACCACATGATCAATAAACAGAGAAGCTAAAACCTTAGCACTAGATAACTTTTTGATAGGCACAAGATGGGACATCTTGGAGAATCTATGAACAATTACCCAGACCACAGTTTTACCTTGAGATCTAGGTAAATCAGTTTTGAAGTCCATAAAAAGATAGGTCCATGGTTTTTTAGGGAACAGGAAGTGGATGGAGAAGATCCTCAGGTAACTTCCTAGGCACCTTCTTCCTAAAGCTACAAAAGACTATTGCAGACAATGTCCAAAGGCACAAGTGGTCTTTATGTGGGATGCCACATAAGTCCTGATCCTGGTTGTGATTGGGCCAGCCCTCCTATATCCAGACCGCAGAACACAGACTTCAGGGAAGGAAGATGAGTGGCAAAGCCAACTGTCTATCATCACTCAGTCTAAACTATCTGCAGCCCAGCACTAGGGCTAACAGAAGCAACAAGGTGGGTCTGGTGGAGAACCTATCAATCACCACATAGCAAGTATTGTAATCAGACAGAGTCAAAAGCTTAATCTCTGCTGTACTTTACTGGCAGAGGACTGCATTAAGGCCTGAACAGATACGATCATTACAATACCTTGATGTTTGACCAGCTCACATATGCAT
Organism: Phyllomedusa bahiana; assembly: GCA_025379985.1. Taxonomy (NCBI): domain Eukaryota; kingdom Metazoa; phylum Chordata; class Amphibia; order Anura; family Hylidae; genus Phyllomedusa; species Phyllomedusa bahiana. The sequence goes on along the minus strand of JAODAL010076551.1, from coordinate 3,160 downwards.
GCTGCACAGCACACATGAACCCCCTATCCCTCTTCATAAGCAAACTTCAAAAATGTATGACAACCAGCACAAATGCAATCACAATAATCTTAAACTATATTCATACTTTATTTTTGCAATCTTCATAAAAGAGGTACATAAATATGCAAGGCATATGTGAAGAAAGGCAGAAAAGCCAGTAATGGATTTTGGACCACTACCGGTCCTTACTCATAATTGACATAACAGAAGTTAACACTCGATCTTATAATCAATAAACTTCAAGGTCCTTCCATAATTAATCCAAACAGGTGTCAACTAAAAACATATTAAAACAAATACTATTGTTTCCAAACTGAACACTAATAGTTAAGTATCAGGTCTGTTTTGTGATTTAAACCATTAGGGTGGCTGGTTCCGAGTATTAGTATCCAATACCCCTCTCTGTTTAAGATTGCTTGCTTTCTGTTACCACCTTATCTGGGTTTAGCAACCCTTTCTATGCCAATTATAATAGGACCTTACAGTATATGTCTCCAGAGTATTCATTATGAAAATGTCTTGAGACATTAACGATATTACGGGAGACAAGTATGATCAGGTTTTTCACTCTTTTCTAGCGTAAAATGCGCCTAAGTGAGCAGTCTACGATGTCTAATGCACCTAATGAATTTGTTAGCCGCATTGTTCGTAAAACTCATCACTGCGCCTAATGTTAACATTGCGCCTAATGAATGTGTTAGGCGCATTGTTCATAAGACTGGACACTTTTTAATGCGCCTAACATGAGGGGGCACACTTACTATTCACCATGGTATCTAAAGGATTCAATTGCTGGAGTCAGACTTATCTCCAATACTAACAGCTGAAGTAGGGACAGGCCAGTGTATCACAGCCCTCCTGCTGCCAGTGATCTCATGGGTGCACTAACGAATCTATAAAGGAACTAGCACTCAATTGGGATTTACAATTTCATTATGAGTCATGAAGGGGATAAAAAATTGATAGAACATAGCTGTAGGATCTAGGACAGTCTCAATGAAAAGTACAACATGTACTAGTACTAACATATAAACAATGAAGAGGCAGTGCTCAGCTCAAGTGCCATGGCCTCGTCAAACAGTTGACTGGTTTGGTACAGAGAGTCTGACCCCCAGTGATCTTATATTAATGGCCTTTAGATTTGATAGACCATCAACTTTTAAAGCTGGGATAACTCCATTAGCCCTCTATTCACACTTACATCACAGCATTTATTTATGGTGGGGCTATGACAGCTAGATGCCAGTGAATCCTGATGCACTCAATTAACTTTCATTGATTCTATGGAGTTCCATTTTTATGGCAAGAATATTGTTGCAGCCTACCCTATTCTTGCTGTCAAAAAGTAATATACAATCATAATTAAAATTGCAAGATTAAAAATCACAACATACCCACAAGATAAGTGTGCATAAAAATCACCATATATACCCAATAACATTATGTATAGTTAAACTAAACATAAATTGTGTATATAATATTAAACAAACATATAATCAGTGCACACTAAAATAGCAATAATAAATCATACACCAAAAAAAATATAACCTGAGAAAAGGCAGTATGGGAATCAATGCGATGGCACACAGTCCCTTGACACATGTTTCACCAAAGCTTATTCAGAAGGGAAAGTGTCTATAATGTAAGTAGCCAGTACAAAAATGAGCCCCCACCAATTGTGCATTGAAACCAATAATTAAAAAACTAAAACACCTAAAATACACTCACCAAATAGAGTGAACAGTGCACTGACAAAGTGTATATATAATTTTTAATTACGTGTATTTAGAATTAACTAGCTAGTATATATTATTTATTATTATAATAATAATAATATTATATATTATAAATAATTTATTTATTTGTTTAATTTCGTAAGGTAGTTCTAATCTGCACATTGTTAGTGGCCATTTGTGTGATGTATATATTTACCTTTATATGTGCAATATATTTATGGTATATACTTATCTATTTATATATTCATAATATATTTACACAATTTCAACTATTGATTAATTGAATATTAGGTTGAGTGAGTTTTTTTCTGTATTTATTTATTTTTCCAATTTCATTTTATATAATGCAATAGCATTTTAAATGATTATCAGTGACCATTTCTGTAGATGTGTGCACTTACTTTTATATGTGAATTATTTTTTTTTTTATATACTCATCTGTATATGCACTCACTAGCTGTTATTATTTAACAACTATACACAATTTGTAATGAAAGGCACTAGTCATTCATGTGGGAATATACATTTTTACCCATATATGTGATTTTTTTTTATTATATATTTATATTTTTACTAATTGTCTCTTTTTCCACTTTATTATTGGTAATTTTACACATTGAGGCACATAAGTATATACACTTTGTCACTGCAATTGATTCATTTTCATAGCATCGTTTTCAGCTGCACATACTGGTGTCTGGGTTGACTGTGTGAGGCGCACACGTCCATCCTCCTTGCCGCTTCCTTTGTTTTTGTGTCGGCATTACAATGAGTGAAGAGGCTGTGCATATGTCATGTGACTGACCTGGATCCCTTCTATGTGCGACTTGACAATAGCAAGTCACTTCACTACTTGGCCAATGTTCGCAAATGCAGCTTACAATTGAAACCACAAGTTTACAAACACTATACAAAAAAAACACATATGCATGTTTTACTTACTACCCGACATGAAATCAGAATAAATCTTACCCATTTTAGGTCAATTAGGATTATCAAAATTATCTATATTTACCAAATGCCAGAATAATGACAGAGAGAATTTTTAAGGCATTTTTATTACTTTATGCAAAGTCAAAAGTTTATATACATTTCATTTGGTAGCATTGCCCTTAAACTGTATGACTTGGGTCAAATGTTTTGGATATCCTTCCACAAGCTTCTCACAGTAGTTGTTAGGAATTTTGGCCCATTCCTCTTGACAGAACTGATGTAACTGAGCCATGTTTGTAGGTTGCCTTGTTCACACCTGCCTTTTCAGCTTTGCCCATAAATTCTCGATAGGATTAAGATCAGGGCTTTGTGATGGCCACTCCAAAACATTGACTTGGTTATCTTTAACAATTTACAGAAAAAACACAGAGAAAAATGGAACATTATTTACTCAAACACACTACCTAGGA
>JAODAL010076550.1:0-13583 GCA_025379985.1 Phyllomedusa bahiana | reverse complement strand
TTTTTAAAAAGGGTGCCCCTTCAGAGGAAAAAAAAATAGGTGCCCCAGTAGGTAGTTATATAGGCACCATCTCAGTAGGCAGGTATATAGTTGCCCCCAGTATATATAGATGATCCCCCAGTAGGAAAGTATATAGGTGTCCCCTTCGGTAGGTAGGGATATAGTCTCTGCCTCAGTAGGTAGGTATAGGTGCCCCCTCAGTAGGTAGGTATATATAGATGACCCCACCCGGTAGGTAGGTATATAGGTGCCCCCTTGGGAGATAGATACGGTATACAAGTGCAAAACATAAAATAATTATAACCACCTCTCTCCATTCCTCCATGGAACATCTCTTTACAATTGCATCTGCAATTGTGAGGTCATCATGGTGCCTGTATTGTGACTCACAGGCCACAAAGACTAAAGTAGAAAAACTAGAAACGACATCACGCTGCCAGCCCCTGCTCACTTAGGTTGCACACAGGAGTCAGCAGTGGGGCAGGGAGCAGATGGCTTACTGCCCCAGCATACTCTTCGCCAGTGTGCACTGGGCCAACTCCGAATGTGCCAGGTAGGGCAGATTGTCAGTCTGGGACACGTTCACTGCAGCAGCCACTTTAACAGGAGCACAAGCCATAATAGGGCTAGTATTACAAGTATGCTTCAGTGGATGTCATATGCATGGTATAAGAAATATTGCTTCAAGGGTAAAATATCTCCATACATAAGGCTCCTTGGAAAGTCTATAGGCAAATGCACAGAAGGAGGTCTGAACAACCTCCATGCATCAGGCTCTGCTGTGCACATGAGCCCGTAGTCTTCAAGATCTAAACCTCTTTGTATCGTTGCATTCATTTTTTCCTCCCCGACTTCCAAGAGCCATAACTTTCTTATTTTTTCATTCACATAGACATATGGGGGCTTGTTTTCTTGTAGGACACAATGTACTTTTTAAAGGGTCCATTGACCTACAAAAAAAAAGTACTGGAAAAACCCCACAAGAAGTGGGGTGGAATGTGAATAAAACCTAATTGCGGCATTTTTTGAGGAGGTCTAGTTTTTATGGCGTTTACTCTTCTGTAAGATTGACTTGGTATCTATATTCCGCAGGTCGGTATGATTCCGGTGATACCAAATTGGTAGACTTTTCATTGTTTTAGTAATTTGCGCTGCAACACCATATTCTATGACCAATAACTTTTTTTGTTTTTCCACCAATGGACCTGAGTGAGGGCTTGTTTTTTGCAGGCCAAAGTGTAGATTTTATTGGTACCATTTTGGGATACATATGAATTTTTGATCACTTTTTATTGAAATTTTTGAAGTCACGAAATGACCAAAAAAACACAATTTTACCCGGGGGAATTTTAATAAAAAAATTTGCGGTCAGGGGTAAAAGCCTGTTATGTGTAAAAAAAAAAAATTTTTTTTATTTTTAAAAAACAGCACCCCCCTAAAGACGGTGCAAACCGGGGCTCGCACCAAATCGGCCCGGGCCCTTGTGTTTTTCCGGCCCACTGCATCTCCCTGACCTAAAACCCTGTTTTAACCACATGGCGCAGAGTCAAAGCATGCACACTGGGTTTCAGCTGCTGTGCGGGAAGGGGCAGGGGGTTGTTCCCTCCTACCTTCTCCCTTTGTATTACGTGCTGGTGAGCCTGAAATACAAAGGGTCGTGGGCACACTTTACTCCCCCCAAAGAGGAAGCGACGCGGGGGTCTCCTCAGTCGGCAGCCTTGCCGCCAGGAGATCCATGGGAGCTGCGTGACGGCGAAGCGGCGGAGTCACCCGCTTACCCCGTTTTCCCCGCCCCAGGACCAACCGGCCGCACTGCACGACCACCAGGGGGGGGGGGGTAGTGGGTTTTATTTTATTTTATAAATTTTGGGGGGGGCTAAGGGGGATCTCCCTGGCTACACGCATTTAATCGCACTCACCCCCGGAAACGTTTTACTTACCCCCAAACCATCTTTTATTCAACCCCTTTAACCCTTTCCTTCCCCCCCAACACCCCTCCCCCCCTTAAATTTAGGGGACGATTTGGCCATTTATTTCTTAAATAAATCAACCTATCAGAAAAGTTTCACCCCCACAGCCCCCACTACGCACCTTTACCCATCACCCCCCCCACCCTGACCATCCCCGTAAAACCACTTCCTAACCTGTTTTTCCCACTGTTAGCACGATAACCTTTCCTTCAGTTCCAAATCCCCCTCCTCCCTAAAATCTTGACCCATGACATCCCCGCATCCCCCCCAAATCAATCATCACCTAGAAATGTTAGAAACCCAACCCCTCACCCATATCTTCAATCTATTTTAAAACCTTGGTATTTTCCTTCCTCTTTTTAAACTGCGTCCTCCCCCTATCCTTAAAAACCCATCCTTGACCCTCCTCACTGTCCAACATCGCCCCTCTCACTGTTTCCTTTTGCCCAAAACTCCTCGGCACACGCTATTTTCAGCGACCTCCCACTCTCCTCCAACCCCTTTTCTTGCCCCCAAAAAATTTGGTTCCGACCCACCACCCCACTGAAACTCCCTAACCAATCACCAATGACCCATAACCCCTAAAGCCTAAGCCACTACTCTGTGCCCTCCCCCTTTGGGCTTGTCCCCTCCTTTTACACTGTGACCATTCCCTCTCCGCTTCATCCCTCCTCCCTCGGCATCAGGGCTTGGGCCCCCTCCTGGATCTCCTCATATTACTGAGGACCTTCAGCTCTCCACTCCATCCACCTCCCCCTCCCACTCCCTTTTTGGTGTCCCCCAGGGGCAGTCCCCCGGGGGCCCCTACCTTCCTATCTACACTTGGCCCGGTCAGTCTAGCCCCAAAAGCTTTCATTCCACCTTTGCGGACGTACCCAACTTTACATCCCGGCCCAATGTACCCCCTACGGGCCCGGGTCCCAGAAGCCTTCACCATTCCTCCTTTTTCTCTCTGATCCTTAAACTAAATGGGATAAAACCGAACTCATCATCTTTCCCCCTCCCACTCCACCCCTCCACCTATTCCTATCATGTTAATGGCTCTACACTCACCCACCCACAGGTCCGCGCCCCGGGGTAACCTTTCTCCGCTTTGTCCTTTTAACCGCACATCCAAACCCTCACCCCTGCCCGCCGCCTCCACCGAAAAAATCTCTCGCATCCGCTCTTCCCCGCTATGACACTACAAAAATGCTGGTCCACGCCCTTTTCATCTCCCCCTAACTACTGCAACATCCTTTTTTGTGGCCCCCCAGCTAGCACCTGGGTCCCCTCCAAACCATCCTTAAAACTGCGCCCGTCTTATCCCCCCTCCCCAATATCCCCCGCCCTCCCCCCCCCGCCAATCCCTTCACTGGCTCCCCATTACCCCAAATTCATTTCAAGTTTAACCCCGACCCAAGGGGTTCCATAAACCCTTTTCCCCCCCCTACATCCTGCCCTAATCTCCAGATACCTCCCCCTCACACAAACTCCGCTCCCCACAAAATTCGCTCTGCTCCCCTCTCATCAGCTCCTCAACCCCCCAAGATTTTTCTCGTGCTTCCCCCTTCTCGAACTCCTTAACCCCCAAAAATCAGATCTCCCCCACTTTCACCAGTTCAAAAGCAACCTGAAAACCCATCTCTTCAGGGTGCTTTAACCACACAACCCCACCACCAGTAACCGGGCCCCCAAAAAATGTCCGCCCCACACCTTCTGTTCTCCCCTCCTCCCCCTTTTTAGATTTAAGCCCTCACGGGCAGGCCCTTTTCCTCTCCGACATTACTGTCATTTTTATTCCCCATTTTTTTGTTCAAAATTTGTTATGTATGTAAATTCCCCCTTTAAAACAGCGCCCTGGAAATTAATGGCGCTCTAAAATAAATAATAATAATACTTGGGGGGCTATGGGGCATCTACATGGCTACTGGGGGGCTATGGGGCATCTACATGGCTACTCGGGGGGCGATGGGGCCTCTACATGGTTACTGGCGGGGCTATGAGGCATCTACATGGCTACTGGGGGGCTATATGGGGCATATGCCTCGCTACTGGGGGGCTATGGGGCATCTGCTTGGCTACAGGGGGCTATGTGGGGAAAATGCTACTGGAGGCTAATATGGGGCATCTACATGGCTACTGGGGGGCTATGGGGCATCTCCTTGGCTACTGGGGGGGCTACTGGGGGGCTATATGGGGCATCTGTCTGGCTACTGCGGGGCTATATGGGGCATATGCCTGGCTACTGCGGGGCTATATGGGGCATCTGCCTAGCTACTGGGGGGCTGTATGGGTTATCTACCAGGCTACAGTTGGGCTTTATGGGCATGTACCTGGCTACAGGGGGCTATATGGGGCATGTACCTGGCTACAGGGGACTATATGGGGCATCTACCTGGTTACAGGGGACTATATGGGGCATCTACCTGGCTACAGGGGGCTATATGGGGCATCTACCTGGCTACAGGGGGCTATGTGGGGCATCTACCTGGCTTCAGGGGGCTATGTGGGACATTTCCCTTGCTACAGGGTGTTATGTGGGGCTTCTCCTTTGCTACAGGGGGCTATGTGGGGCATCTCCATGTCTACATGGGGGCTATGTGGGGCATATCCCTGGCTGCAGAGGGCATATTACCTGGCTACATGGGGCAACTACCTGGCTGCAGGAGGCATTTTACTACCTGGCTACAGGGGGCAAAATACCTACATGGGCAGATATAACTGTCATCTACAGGGGGCTTTATACCCACTTATCTACCTACAAGAGTCATATGTACCTATCTACCTATGGGGGGCAATATATTCTTCCTGGTTCCTCTCAAAGGGCTAATTATAATAGCAATACTGTACAAATGTAACAGTTAAGGAGAAGTTCCATTTACACAGTTCTAAAATTAAGGCCCTTTAAGGCCCTTTAAGGTATGCCGTGAGGCTGATGTGGCCCCCGGTGAAAACGAGTTTGACACCCCTGCCCTAGAGTATTAAACCACTGGGGGAGGAAGGGCACGATCGCTTATATGTATAATGCATAAGGTTGTACCAAGATGGCGCTGCCATTACCTCCTGCCTATGATGCTCCTATTACTTGATGTTTACGGGAGAAAGTAATAGGAGCACTAACAGGGCATCTACAGAAGTCTTCATTCAGATGCTGCAGTGTCTAAGTGGTTAAAGAGCAGGGATCGTAACTGGCACTGATTCCTGCTGTTAGCGGCAGGTGTCAGCTGTAACTGCCGGCACCCACCATGTATGGAGCAGGCTCCTTACTAGTGCTATGTCATGGTGCGCTAAAGGGTTAAAGTAGGTGTCCACCATTTAATTCAATGTTGTGTCTAGGTCAGAAAATCTATGCTTATTTAATATATCCTGGCAGAGGTTGTGGTTCCATGTAAAATATTCGATTTTTTATAGCACAGACATATTCTGTAGCAATGTAAGCAGTTTGTTTAGCACTCATATCAGTCCCTGTTCCCACAATCTAAATTTTAGGTTAAAGGGGTTTTACCACGAAGTCAAATTGACGTGAGAATCTTGCAAATTAAATAACGAACATTTTCACCATTCATCATTATTAAAAATTCTGCACCATTTTTGTTTTAGCTGCTCCTTTAGTGATCTATTGTTTACAGCTCATCTCCAGGGGATACGACCAGGGCTGAGATCTCCTCACTCCTGGTCGCACATGCTCAGACATCACCTCTCCTCTTCGGCTGTAGTGAGTGTTCATACCCAGTTGCTCACTCTACTCCCATCCTCTGTACTCCTTAGTAATCACACACACTCACTGCTGAGCGAGTGTTCAACCCCAGGTGCTGTCACTCTACTCCCGTCCTCTATACTCCTTAGTAATTAGTCAAACAGTGCAAATAAACACACAAAAAAACCTCAACGAGGTATATCCACTGATAAAGAGAAAAAAACCCCACAGGTTTGGTTCCTGCAGGGATTTGAACCTAGGACCCTTGTGCTGTGAGGCAAAAACTTAACCTCTGAGCTACAATGTAGCTACTCACAGCACTTTACATAAACAGACCTTACTTTGGCTACAGAGAGCAAAGGCCTGGTGATGTCATCCTGCTGGGTCACATGATATGCCATTCAAGCAAATCACACACGCCCCCTTCTGAGCACACAGAGCTGAAGAGCTGGATGCAGTAGATATGAAACGAGATTGTGACAAAACCCCTTTAACCTTAGTATGTTTTTGGAGCATGGGAGGAAATCCATGCAGATTTTTGAAGAACATACAACCTCAATGAAGATGTTGGTCTTGGTCGGATTTGAACCCAAGACCCCACTGCTGCAAGTTGACGTTGGTAACTACTGAGCCACCACACTGTACTAGAAGAACAGTAACATTCAGTGATGGAAATTTACAGTAAACACATATGTTCACACAGTAGAGACCCTTCTCCGTCAACTTCCAGAAGAGGTTGGCAACGTGGGTCATGACCGGACCTCTAACCCCTGATGAAGCCAGGTTAGCTGGTGAAACATGTTGGGGAGGTCAGGTGTGATGTTTTAAATTGTGATTTCTCACCTCTGTCTACAAGTGTCACCCGCTGCAGAGGGTATCACAAGGGGGCCTTATTTGTTCTGTGTCCATGAGATTAGGGACGACTGCCCAAGTAGGATGCTTGGGATCCCTTACTGGAGCTAGTAAACTGCTATATATATAAGGCTTTCCTATTAATAGGTGGTGCTCCACCAGACTTGATAAATGAAAAGGAGCTATTCCTTCCTTTAGAAGTAGAAAGGGTTAAATGGTGAGGTTAGAAATCAGGTTTTTGGCAAGTGTGTATAGAGGTTAAGTGTTATACATAATAAAAGTTACGTTTTAGTGTTTTATAGATAGAGAACTGATAGAGTTTAAGTTTGCCTATGGAAAAATAGTACTTACAGTGATCAAAAGTCACTCTCTGTTCTCTTGCGAGATTCCCATTTTTTGGGAGAATATGTGACAATGACTGGTGGGTATCCCCAGAAGAGGAAGTGAAGGGTGCACTTATAAATACTCTCTTCACATGCACAGGAAATGTTTCAGGGACTACTTCACCTGCCGCACCGTGCAGTCACTTGGTTCACAATGTTATCACAATCCAGCAGAACACGTCCATTTCCCAGTCCCCGGGGTTCACAGAGTATTAGCCAGTCCCGGAAGGCCAACGTGCACATTTTTTATGTCTGATTTTTTTTTTTTCTACCAGCTTTGATAAACGCGGTTCCTAAAGTCTTTATCAGCTCTACTGTTGGAAGGGGATTAGTGTTACCTAAATTAAGCACAAAATAATTTCAGCATTTGGATATCACTCCTCGCGCCCAGCGACGTGCCAGTCCATTATCGTCTGTCTTATATTACAGCAGAGGAAAAACCATTGGGGCATCGACAATCATCAGACGAACCTCTGAATCCATCTGTCCTTCACTTCCCTGATGGATTACATAGAATTCCAGGGTATGGGCACCTGTTTGATCTCTGCTATATCTGCATCTCCATGCTTGGACATATCTCAGTTTATCGCAAGTCTATAAAATATATCTGTCCTGACACATCTGTCACTGGGTCTTACAGGACGTTACATGAAGCTGGTGTACCAAAGATAGCTAGGCTCGGGATTATCAGGATGTAAACTTAAAGGGGTTTTGCCACGATCTCATTTCATACCTCCTGCATCCAGCTCTGCAGCTCTGTGTGCTCAGAAGGGGGCGTGTGTGATGTGTTTGAATTGCACGTCATGTGACCCAGCAGGATGACATCACCAGGCCTTTCCCCTCTCTGTCAAAGAAAGGTCGTTTTATGTATAGAGCTGTGAGTAGCTACACTGTAGCTCAGAGGTAACATTTTTGCTTTAAAGCACAAGGGTCCTTGGTTCAAATCCCTGCAGGAACTTAACCTGTGGATTTTTTTTTTCCTCTATATCAATGCACAGACCTGATAGAGGTTTCTTTTTTTTATATGCACTGTTTGACTTATTACTAACTAGTCCAAAGGACAGGACTAGAGTGACAGCACCCGGGGTTTGAACACTCAGTAGCTGCCTGAGAGGAGAGGTGATGTCTGAGCATGTGCGACCAGGACTGAGGAGCTCACAGCCCTGGTCGTATCCCTTGGAGGCGAGCTGTAAACAATGGATCACTAAAGGAGCAGCTAAAACGGTGCAGAATTTTTAATAATGATGAATTTTGAAAATGTTTATTATTTAATTTTCAAACTTCCCACATCAATTTTACTTCGTGGCAAAACCCCTTTAAAGTGGTTTTCTCACTATAATGATTAGCTTTTAACATGTAGGGAAAGGTAAATGAAGACTATTACTAAATACATTGCTCTTTTGATTTTTGCTTTGGTCAGGAGACAAAGGTGATATTTTCTTCTCTTAAAGTACACAAGTTTCTCTGGTTACTGACCTCCTCTCCCTTCTCTCTTTCTCTGTTCTTATCTCATTGATCTAAGCTGCCTTCAGTCAGTCCATCTGCCCTTGATGAGAAAAAACAAAAGAAGGCATAAGAGCAGCACCAAATATCCACACCAATATCAAAATGCAAAAATGATGCACCTGTCTGCCTATGGTGAGTCACTCCCTGCAGAGTCTTATCTCTAGTAATGGAATTTGCTTACCTAACTAAACGACAAGCTTTCACCCTTTTGAGCTCCGGAGCCTTGTCTACTAAACTTTATTAATCTCCTGAAGTCATGTCACTGTAACAGGAATAGCTAAGAACAGCAGATGTTAAAAATTAAAACACTGCTGTGAACCACCCACACCAAAAACAGGAAGTTGAGTCTGAATTTCTGGGGCTCGGGAAAACACGGAAATAAAAAAAAAACTTTAAAGCAAAAATTCATCTTCAGAGATATCTTATTAACCTTATGTGATCAGTGAACACGTTCGGTCGCTAACAATCCCAAAACAGAGGGTTTTGGGGTGCAACACACCCACCAACCCCTTTAAAAACACAATTAAATTTTTTCCCTGATGCTTTTTCCCCAAGAAACACATGGTCATGACCCTTTTATTTTGGAAAATGACTTGACCTCCTGCACTTAATGGGGTAATAGGGGTGGTGTGGCTACTCTACCATATGTTTTGCACTATTGGATTCTGACAATTTAAATGTCACTACCATATGGGTTTTTTGCAGCCAATCATGAGTAAGCCAATTTAGTTGGGCAGTAATTTTAAACATTGAATTTTGATTGCCATTGCAGTAATAAAAGTATTGTTTATTTTTAATTTGAAACCCCCAAAAAAATGCACAGCCCCCCAGTTCACCTAGAGCCAAACACTTGAACAGGGAAGAAAAAAAAAAACATAAAGAGAACCCCAATTTGCCTCTTTTTTAGAGAAAAAATTTTTCCCCCGACCCATCTGCATCAGAAAAACCCCTGGACAAAAAACTTTCCAAAATCCTGGTCACTATAATTGTTTATTATTACATCTAAAAGACCCAACCCTTCTCCAGAATCCGGCACTATAACTTGTTTATTTTTATTTTTAAAATTTAAATCCAACCCCTTTCCCCAAACCCCTCAATAATTTTTTATTTTAAATTAATTAGAATTTTAACCCCTAAATTCACTAAACTTTTAAAAAAAAATTTATAACCCCTTTTAAAAATCCCCACATAATTTTAATTATTCTCAAAAATTTTCCCCCCTTTTCCAAATTTTCCCCACAAATTTTTAAAATAACATCAAAAACCCAACCTTTCCAAACCCAAAAACAAAACACTAAAATTAATTCCAACCTCCTTTAAACCCACTAAACCTTTTTTTTTTTTTTTTTTTTTTTTTAAAAAATTTTTTTTTGTTTTTTTTTTTTTTTTTTTACCTTTATCGCAGTTACCTTTTTTTTTTTTTTTTTTTGCCCTGTTTTTTTTTTTTTTTTGGTTTTTTTTTTTTTTTTCCCCTCCTCCCCCCCAAATTTTTTTTTTTTGGGGTGGGGGGATATTTTTTTCCCCAAAGGGGTTGCAAGAGACTTTTCAGACGGAGGCGGACTAGCCGCATAACTTTCTGGATCAGCAGCAAAATCCTCTGCACAAAATAGAAAATCTGTGGCAGAAATTCTCATGGAAAAATTCCATTGCGTGAACATTGCTAATAATACTGAACTGAGAGCGCTAAAGCTACAGTGGATACAGCTGTTCCGGTTGCACCTTGGTAATTCTACCTGAGGAGCCCCAAAGGGGAGAATTGACATGACAATTGTTAGCGGCGAATAAACACCGCAAACAATGCATGTATATGGGGCCGGCCCCCCGTGCTTTGGAATTTGCGCTGATCTGCGCGGGGTTCCAAAAAACCCAGTTATTGCGTGGTATATACATGCCACAATAAACTGTGAAAATCCCAAGGCTATATTCACACGACGTACGCGGGAAAAGGCAGTAATGTTCTCCAAGGCAGGTATAGGGAGGGGTATTCCCCCAAGGAGGTATAGGCAGTTTTAAGTTCCCCATAGGAGTATAACAGTTTAATGTCCCCCCCTAGGAGGGATAGGCAGTTTAAAAGTTCCCATGGGAAGTATGGGTTTAAAAGTTCCCCATAGGCAGGGATAGGCAAGTTAGGGGTTTTAAAGTTCCCCCAACTATGGCAGTTTAAGTCCCCCTAGGCAGGTATAGGCAGTTTTAATGTTCCCCATAGGCAAGTAAGGCATTTAATGCTCCCCAAAGGGGAGGGAAAGGGAGGGGATAGGCAATTTAATTTTCCCCCTACAGGATAAAGGGTTTTCTGTCCTTATATGCAGGTAATGTCTCCCCTAGGCAGGTTTAGGGGGTTTTTTAAAAAAAAAATAAAAAATACAAATATCCCTCCCCGCTGCTCCAAGGGGCTTGTCTTCTTCCCGGCACAGGGGGGTTGAGCCCCCAGCACCATTTCTCTGCAATATTCTCAGCGTATAGCAGCGTCCGGACGCCCACTGACTCGGTTAACCAGGAAGGGTTTTTTTAGCACATTATTTGGTTTATACTTGAGTATATACAGAAATAGTCAAATTATAAAGAAATTGATGCTAAAAATCAATACCCAATATGAAAAACACGTTATGATCCCAAGGAATAACAAATCATGATGAGTACGTAACCCAGAAGGCAATCACATGCGAACGTGCAGCCCATGTGACTGCCTTCTGAACTATCTGGGTTAAGTACTCATCATGATATTATTTTTTGTATTTCCTTTAATCTTAATAATATGAATTTTTGTAGTCACCGTGTTATTGTATAGAATCATGTAATTATGTTTTGGCATTCCCTGAGATCATAATGTGTTTTTCATATTGGGTGTTGTTTTTTGGCATATTTTTTTTTTTATAATTTCTTGACTATTTTTATGTAATTTTAATCATTTACAAATTAATATCATTATAACATTATTATTATTATTAATAATTATTATTTAATTATCAATAATATTATTATAATATTATATATTATGTGTTGGTACCGTTTTGGTATTTTTTTTTTAAAAAAAGAACAGCATTGCTAAATGGTATATGATAATTGGCAGGTAGGAGCTATAGGTTAAATCTCTTAAGAAAGCACAGTCAGTGTTGCCATAGGGATAAAGCCAAAGAAGCCTTATAAGTTTTGTCATAAGAATAAGAAGTAAAAAATTTTTCCACATTCTAAAGAAATGTAAATATAGGATCCCCTGCTCTTTAATGCCAGTGGGTGACTCTCGTTGGGTCATAAGACACTGTATTAACTAGCTTTTTTAGTTAATGTTTCTTCATCTCCAACTTAGTAGTGCAGTTTCTGATTATTCATTGATCTTGTAAGCGGACTGTTCCAAACACACAGTAGCTTCCATTGTTCTTGAGCTGAAGAAAAGTCATGATTTGCTTTTCTCAAGGGAACAAATAGTTCTAATGAAAAAGTCAAAAAAGTACTGAAGTAATCAACAACCAGTCATCTGTATCATCACTGGTGGAAACCCATGACGGTGACCCAGAGATTACCTCTTACACACATAGGGATGTTTAAATTCAGTGTTGAAGTCGTTCTAGCTGTATAGAGGGCTTGTTGGCAATAATGAAAGTGAACAGCAGCATAACTGATCATAAGGTATGAACTCTTATTAAAGGGGTGTTCTCACCATGCTGTTTCCCAGAACCTGCTCTTCACAGCTAGCTTCAGGCTCCCACTTCCTGGTCAGGCTGTGGGCGGTTCTACAGCTTCAGGCTCCCACTTCCTGGTCAGGCTGTGGGCGGTTCTACAGCTTCAGGCTCCCACTTCCTGTTCAGGCTGTGGGGGGTTCTACAGCTTTAGGCTCCCACTTTCTATTCAGGCTGTGGGCGGTTCTACAGCTTCAGGCTCCCACTTCCTGTTCAGGCTGGGGGGGGTTCTACAGCTTTAGGCTCCTACTTTCTATTCAGGCTGTGGGCGGTTCTACAGCTTCAGGCTTCCACTTCCTGTTCAGGCTGGGGGGGGTTCTACAGCTTTAGGCCCCCATTTTCATTCGGGCTGTGAGGGGTTCTACAGTTTAAAGGCTCCCCACTTTCCTTCAGCTGGGGGGGGGTTCTAAGCTTTGGGCTCCCACTTTCTTTTCAGGCGGGGCGTTTACAGCTTCGGCCCCCCATTTCCCTGTCAGGCTGTGGGGGGTTCACAGTTTAGGCCCCCCACTTTCTATTCGGGCTGTGAGCGGTTTACAGCTTCGGCCCCCATTTCCCTTTTCAGGTGGGGGGGGTTCTAAGTTTTAGGCTCCCATTTTCATTCGGGTGTGGGCTTCTCCCTTTCGGGCTCCACTTCCTGTTCAGGCGGGGGGGGGTTCTCACTTTGGCTCCTACTTTCTTTTCAGGCGTAGGCGGTTTACAGCTGCAGGCTTCCATTTCCCTTTTCAGCCCATGGGCGTTCTGCAGCAATGACTGCTTTTCTATCTTCCCATGAGTCGTTAGGGGGAATTGGGGAGGGGGGGTTAAAACAGCTGCAGAGCTCTAAAATTTGTCAGTAAGAAAGATAAACAAGCTGCTGTACTGCTAATAAGACACAGCAGGAAGTGACATCACCATTCCGGCCACCTCTAGAGGAGATAGAGTTGCTCTCCCCAGCTGAGTCTGTTAGATGGACATTGTTGATGGAGCGGTCTAAACAGCTACAGAGCTCTAAAGTTTGTCAGTAAGAAAGATAAACTAGCTGCTGTACTGCAATAAAACCAGCGGGAAATGAAAAACACCACCTGGCCACTCTAGAGGAGTAGGGGTATCAATAACCTACGGACCCTTGTGACATAAGAGAAATAAAAAAAACTGCTCTAACCTGAAAGAAAGCAAATCAAACATCATGTATTTGGTAATATCTTTATTTAAACTTTTCCTTATGTTTTAAGTTAATCTAAAACGGAATACCCCTTTAAGGCTGCAATTGTTTGAATAAAATGCACGCAAAAAAAATGACTATTGCCCCTTTTGCTGATGTGTTTTTTTTTTATGCAAAGTCCCCGAAGCTCGCGGGGACGTGCATTTCCCCAACTTTCTTGTGTTATTTTTTCTGTTTTTTAGGGTTCGAAATATGTAGTGTTTGACCCCCCCATCCCCCTTTTCCTTCTAAAACGCGTCCCCCAAACCTTTTTTTTTACCGGGCCGTTTTTTGCACGACAATTTTTCCCCGGGCCCCTGGGGGGGGGGAGTTTTG
>JAODAL010076549.1:0-13583 GCA_025379985.1 Phyllomedusa bahiana | reverse complement strand
AGGGTGTGTTAATGTAATCGGGGGTTAGGGTGTTAATTTTTGTTTTTTTTTTTTTTATTTAAAAATTTTTTAATTTTTAGTTTTTAATCTTGGGGTAAGGGGGGAAAATGCAGTAATCTCGGGGGGGTAAAGGTAAGTAACTTGGGGTTGTGTTAAATAATCTCTGGGTACATTTGTGTAATGTTGTAATCTCTGGGGTAAGGTGTGTAATGTAATCTCTGGAGTATGGTGTAATGTAATCTCTGGTGTATGGTGTAATGTAATCTCTGGGGTACGGTGTGTAATGTTGTAATCTCTGGGGTAAGGTGTGTAATGCAATAATCTCTGGGGTATAGTGTGTAATGTAATCTCTTTGTTATGGTGTAAAGTAATCTCTGGGGTACGGCATGTAATGTTGTAATCTCTGGGGTAAGGTGTGTAATGCAATAATCTCTGGGCTACAGTGTGTAATGTAATCTCTGGGGTATGGTGTAATGTAATCTCTGGTGTATGGTGTAATGTAATCTCTGGGGTACGGTGTAATGTAATCTCTGGGGTACAGTGTGGAATGTCAGAGCCGCCTTAACAGCACTATGGGTCCCGGGTTTAGTAATGCAGTGGGCCCTGCCTAGACACTTGATATCACACCCAGCCGTGCCTCTAACCACCACCAAACACACCAATATCATCATAACACCTACGTTGGGACACGTAGGCAGTCTGTAAGACTAACTGGCAGTGCAGGGTACCAATGGCTCCCTGCTCTGCCATGGATTTTAAGTGTTTGTAAGTACTAAAACACACAAACAGCCAAAGATCTCCTACCCGGGGATCCAGAGCATATGTCCATGCACTCACTACCTGGGGCTTTGGCTTGTTTTTGTGGCTCCCCCGGGCAACTGCCTAGTATGCCCAATGGAAAAGATTGCCCTGTGTAATGTCATCTCTGGGGTATGGTGTAATGTAATCTCTGGGGTACAGCGTGGAATGAAATCTCTGGGGTACAGTGAGTAATGTAATTCATTTCTAGGGTTCAGTGTGTAATAGAATACATTTTTGGGGTACAGTGAATTATATTATTTCTTGAGTACAATGTGCAATTCATTTCTAAGCTGCAGTTAGTAATGTCATTTCTGTGGTTCCCATATGTAATATAATTCATTTCTGCGGTGCTGTGAACGACGTAATTTCTGGTGTATGGTATGCAATAAAATAAATTTTAGGGTACAGTATGTGTACCTAGGGGTACAGCGAGATTGGGTTCTTTTATTTTCCTCATTCTGTTGTAACAAATTTAATGGATTAGTGATGGGTGATGGGAGGGGTTAAGCAAAATTTGCTGCATTGCACAACATTTTTTTATTTACATCTAGAGGGGGAATGTTATAGGTCGGCTGGTTCGGTTGCATTGCCAGGGCTGCTTTTTAGTCCCAGTCCAGCTCTAAACTTCAGTAATTAGAGAGCCACTCATAACCTTTCGGATTGCACTAAAAGTGTTTGCCATAAGGACTCCACCCTGGACCTGCTGGAGGAGCTCACAGCGCTCCCTCAGACCTCCTACCTGGGTTAGAGGGGGCCGCTTCACTGCAGGGAGAGGAGGGGAGACAAGGGAAGGGAAGTGAAAGGGAAGGCGAGTGAAGGAGGGAGGGATAGGAAGATAGAGGATGAGAGGGAAAATTGTTCCCCCCCACTTTTTGAACCAAAGTTACATCCCTGCTAGCAATGATATGCTATGCGCCTAAGTTAGGCGCCTTAATTATGCTACGCAAGGTATACCACATGCCAGATTTCTGACAGGTTCATTCATTCAGGCCCTCTATACACTCATTTAATGCGACTTAAAACTGGCGTGGAGGCACCTCTTTTCTGACATGTCACCCTTGGTTTATAGAAATTTCATGAAGATTCAGCTCTCAGAGACTCTTTCAGATGGTAATAGAGAGTGTGTTTTTGCAGTAGATCCAACAATAAAGCAATTCAACTCATTTTTTTTTAAGAAAAGGAGAAGCACTTATAGGGCATCTACCTTTGGGATATTATGTCCACTTTATCATTGAATGTGGATTTACTATTATTGATAGGGAACCAAATACCACTGTTCACTTGAGCATTTGTCTGATGAAAAGACTCAGTCTAGTAATTTTGATATATGTTTCAGTATCTGTCCATTTGTCAAATTCAAGAAGTTAATCAATGAAGAATGAAATATGAATGTTTTCTGTGGTGTAAAATAAATTTCCTATTGCTGAAAAAAACAGCTCTTTATCATTGAAATTATGAAAAAGCTTGTCCATTCCCTTCAGTTGGATGCTGTCATTGTAGTGATTGAGATCATCCCACTTAACAACCTTGTAATGGTTCTAGCTCTGATCTCTACATGTGTTTTTTTTCTTTTCTTATTCACAGACAATTTAATGAATGCGTGTCTCATGAATTTCCAATCATGATCGTCTCAGCAGTGGGCTGCTTTGTGACATTGTTGTAATTTGAGATATTATTTTGATTAGATGTTTTTATTAGATGTCTTTCTGAAAACATGCTTAAGTCCTAGGCAGATGCAATTGAGAAAAAAATACCTAAATACCAAACTGGTAAATGTAGATGTAAAAATATATTGATTCTTATTTTGATTCAACTCTGGATTTACATTTTTTTTGTTTTTCATTTTGTGGGGTACTCGAGAAAAATGGAATATATATACCTCATTCGATTGATTGTTACAAAACTAGGAATTAGTTAAGATAGGTGTAATGGGGGAGAGTTTATTCAACAACAGAACTTAAAGGGGTTTTTCCAGTTCATAACTCATTATGAGCCGACCTCGGAGAATAGGGAGATGGTTGCGCTCTGGCAGCTCTCCCTTCGTTCATTTCTATGGGAGTTCTGAATATAACTGAGCACACTTAATCGGCTATATTCAAAACTCCCAGAGAAATGAACAGGGAAAACTGTGCAAGCACAGCCATCTCGCCTTTCCCTGGGGATGGATCGTAGTGAGTTAAGAGCTGGCCTCAGAAGGGATTCTGCAAAGTACCAAAAGGCCTTCTATAGACTGAGGGTAGTAGGGTGCACCCATAAACTTATGCACTTTGTATAAACCAACTTGTCCTATTTGAGTTTAGTAGGCCAATGGATTTAAACACACTTCTGAAAAACCTTTAAACCATTGAATTAGAGCTTTCTGCTGTAAGGAACAGATTTAACAATTTTTTTTTTTAACAATAACTCTTACTACCACTGTAATCTCTAGATTGATTGAAACTGTCAAAACCAGGTACATCATTACAATTGTGAAATAAGTGTGAAAACAAGCATGTGAAATAATTGTTTTATGGTGAAAAAAAATGTTAAAATGTACTGATTAGTCATTCTCATGTCTTAGGAACAGATGGAAAGGTTGTGTAGAGCCATTTAAATCTAATTTTAAAGGAATGCTACCACCTTTATACAGATTTGTTTTATATTTATGTATCTCCTATGCTGTGCAAGACCTGTGGTGCATTCAGAGTAAAAACAGTATGATTTCTCTTTTACAAGCAAGGAAAACAATGCAATGTGCAGCAAAGGACTTTAAAGCACAAGGACACAAAATATGTCATCCTGCTGAGTACAATGCTAATAAATGACGCTGGAACAGTACTTTAAAGTGATGCTTTGAAAAAAAATTAGTGTGAAAATGGAATATATTAAGCACTTAAGAGGGGTCTAAGTGTTGTGTGGGATGCTGTTAACCCCTGCGGACCGGTGTTGGTCTTTGCAGATCAAACAGTATGTCAGACATAGAGGTGCCGGTCCCCTCTGGACCTTTTTCAAATTTTTCAAATAGGAACGGTGCAGTTCGTATTCATTTCTCTGAGCCTTGGCCAGCGTTGCAATTTCACAGTAGTACCAGCGCCTGTTCCCATCTAAGGGTAAAAATAGAGCGACAAATTTGAAAAATGTCCAGAGGGGACCGAAAAAGTTTATGATATTGATCAGATGGAATTGATCAGTCCCTTTGTTATATTGATTCTTCTGTATTCTGGAAACTAATTTTGATAAATACAATTTTGAAATTATTTGCATAATATTTGATGCGGGTATATACTTTATTGGGACTATAGCTTTTATAGCCAGCATTTGAGAGTTAATTTAAACAAGGAGTGATTTTCTGGACAGACATGAAGCCAATCAGCAGCCTTCGGGCTTCTGTGATGTCACAGCCCTATAAACACAGACGCCATCTTAAATTCTCACACTTCTCACTGTGACTCCTATCAATAAGTATCTTGCTGCTGCTGCTGCTGCACTCTTCAGCAAGGAAATTAGTTTTTTCAGCTACTGGAGTGAAAGACCTTCACAAGTGTGTGTCCTATACACACTTGTTACTCAACCAGTATTATTATTATTTTGTTTTAGTTTGTGGGGCATTCTCCCTAAAGTTCAGGGTGGGTGTACTTCTGCCTCATACACACCTGAATTACATCTGGTTGTTCTGTAGGGTATTTCATACCCAAGGCTTAATTTAACCTCTTGATTGTGGGTTATTTTGGTCCATAATACAGAGTGTCTGTATTTTTTTGCCCCATATATGCCTAAATTACATCTGGTTGTTCTGTAGGGTATTTTATACCCAAGGCTTATGTTAACCTCTTGATTGTGCGGTAATTTGGAGTAAAACAGGGTGTTTGTTTATCATAAACAGACATCTTCATTAAACAGTCTATAAATTTTTGATCAAACAGTATGTCAGACATAGAGGTGCCAGGCCCTTCACATGCGAGTGGCAGTGACACAAACAATCCTGGAGCAGGCACAGGTTGCAGCACAGTAAGGGGACGTCGCAGCAGGGCTGACTCTGTGAGGCCAGAACTGCCGGTGTCATCTAGCGGCCGTGTGTTGAACAGCAACCCAAGGGTTCTGAATTGGTTGACTAGGTCATCAAGTTCCTCCCAGATGACATCCAAGAGTCAGTGGGTTCGACAGACACAACCCTTAGTTGGCATGACCTTGGAACAAGTCAGTGTCCCTCACCTGTCCTCAACCCTCTGTCCCATTCGATTCCCTCAGCCAGAGAACTGCTATGTGGTCTGGGCTCAGCTTCACTATACAGCGAGGACGAACTCTTTGATGACAGTCAGCAGGTACTTGGCAGGGAAGAGGTGGGGCTTCCACTGCTTCTTGCAGTAGGCGGGAAAGTATTGATGTGGAGAGTGGCATGGGAGGTATTGTTGCAAGCAGTCAGACTCTGCATACTGAGTCCGACCGTTGAGGAGGATAGCAGTGACGGCCAACACAAATTGATGATGATGTAGCCGATCGCACTTGGGAGCGGGGTGAAGCAAAGGCTTCATTATCATCGTCGGGAGAAGAGGGTATCAGCTTGTGCATCAGGCAGCATCGCAGCCTGCACGTTGGTAGTGTGGCCGTGAGTAGGCAGAGCAGCAGTGCGAGGTTGGAAGCCAAACGGCCGCGGGGTAGAAAACCCGCTTCGCATGTCCAAGAAAGTAGCGGCACAGGGGCTCACCGAGGCAGCGGTGGTAGTAGTCACTCCGTGTGGAGCGTGGGCGGTAAAATCACCTACTCGGCGGAGTGGCAGATTTTTGCTAAGACACCGGAGGAGCCGGACATGTGTATATATAGAATCTGTGGGCAGAAAGTGAAGCGTGGCCAGGGAGCTAACGTTTGCACCACGGCCCTGCATCAACACATGCAGCGTCAACATCCAGTGGCCAGGGAGAAACATGTCTCAGATGTGGTGGTCCATCCTGCTACAGCAACAGCAGCAGCACCCAGTGGCATGCATGCCATTTCAGCCAGTCAAGGCTCCACCACCTCTGCAGAAGGGAGCTGTTTGTCTTTCCCATCGTCTACCAGTCCAGATGCTCCTGCTCCTCGTCACTCATGGCGCCAGCAGTCGTTCACCAAGGCAATTGCCAAGAGACAGCAGTATGCGTCCAACCATCCTAAGGTGCAGAAGGTGACTGTGCTCCTGTCCAAGTTGTTGGCACTACAGTCCCTCCCTTTCCAGGTGGTGGACTCTGCACCGTTCAGAGAACTAATGGCTTGTGCCAAGCCATAATTTCTTTTCAAAAAAGGCAGTAACAGCCCTGCACAAATATGTAGAACTGAAGGTGGGCCAGTCCTTGAACCTATCGGTGTCTTCCAAGGTGCACGGCAGCGCGGACGTGTGGAGCTGTAATCACAGTCAGGGACAGTACATGTCCTTTATAGCCCACTGAGTGAATGTGTTTCCTGCCCAGCCACACAAGCAATTAGGACAGGAGACGCCGCTTTCTCCTCCACGTTGTCAAACTGCTGTTTCTGCGCCAATGTCCGCCTCCTCCTCCACCACCACCTCAGCCTCCACAAGTCTAAGTGCTGCTCCATCAAACCACATGTGCAGGGCAGTGGAGATGGAGGCAGGGAGTCCCTCAGAGTCACTTGTGCAGATGGCCCGCAACATGCTGATTTGCCTAACTAGTGACAGTCTAATAGTCACCATCCGGCAGAGGAATGACTTCTGGTTCTCCACCCTCTTGGACCCTCGCTTCCGGTCCAAAATGGGGGCCTTTTTTCCACCTGCCGAAAGGGAAGAGAAACTCACGTACTATAGAGAAATCCAATATAGTTAGTTGGCCGCTGCCTATGTGTGCCATCATCCATCCTCTGACAGGTCTGACCGGGGAGTTCCTCAGCACTCACGTACCACTGCCACAGCTTCTGTGAGGAGGTGGGGGGGGGTAAGAGCAGTACCAGCTCCATTAGCAGCAGCCTAAGTCTGGAGTCGTTGATGAGCAGCTTCCTTTACCCACCTAGTGAGGAGAATACTCAGCAGCAGCAGGACCTGGAGCAGACCCTGAACCAGCAAGTGGTGGCCTACTTGTACAGCACTCTGCCACCCCCAGGTAGAAGATCCGCTGGACTACTGGGCAGCCAAACTGGATGTGTGGCCGCAATTTGCCGAGTTTGCACTGAAGAAGCTGTCCTGCCTGGCCAGTAGTGTTGGATCAGAGTGGGTTTTCAGTGCGGCAGGGGCCATAGTTACCCCAAGCAGAACTCGCTTGTTCATCCAAAATGTGGAGAGACTCACCTTTGTCAAGATCCATCAGGCGTGGTTAAACCAGGATTTCCACACACCAATGCCTTATGCATCAGATTAGATTGACAAATTCGGAAATTAGGTGTAGAATTATCTTTTCCTTCTACTCCTTAACCAATTAGATGCCTCTGTCCAAATTGGTTGATTACAGCTCTCAATAGCTCATGAGCTAAGAGAGATACACACCACCCGTCAGGCTGGGGCATAAATCTTATTTAATCACAGTAAGTTACAGTTCGACAAAAATTTTAATCACATGACTGTTCTATCACTATATGATTGGTTAATTGGTGGTTGCTTAGAGGCAGGTTATAATTTTCATCTAAATCATGTTGCTAAGCATCTATCTGATAACAGATATTCCTGAACTTGTGTCTTCCAATGAGAAGAATAATCTGAAGACCTTGGTTCCTCAGTCTCTTGATATAATTTCTGTTGCTGAGATCACAAGCTGTGTGGAGAATATCTGTAATGAAGGGCTAACAAAGAGCAGTTAGAACACAATACCTGGTGGACTTGCTAAAGATGAGATGAATTGATTATGATGTTTTCCCTTAAATCATCACCTTGACAGTCCCCTGTCAGGGTTAGGCTGCGCTCAGGCTGCAGGGATCTACAGGCTGCAGCAGTTGATCAGCGACCCCACCCTGATACACTTGCTGCTGACAGCTCTGTGAGGGACAGATGCCCAGCCACTCCTGACAGGGGGCGCGTCGCACCAGCCAATGAGAGGACCTGGAGGCCGCTCCAATCAGCTGCAGGGGCGGTATCCAGGAATCCCGTTTAAACTCCCTGAAGGCTGAGTGCAGCGCCTGTGATATTCCTGGCTACCTAGTGTTACTTGTTCTTTATATTGTGTTTTGCTTATCCGTATACCTGACCTCGGCTTGTTCTCCTGACCACGACTTGTCTCCTGATTTTGTACCTCGTTCCCATTCGTGTTTGACCCCGGCTTGTTTTCGTTTATCCCTCTGGTTCTGATTTGTTGCTTTGGCGTTCCTATTTGATATTGACCCAGACTGTCTGACTATTCTACTTCCTCACGTCCCCAGCACTCTAGCAGTGCAGGGTTTGTCGCCCAGTTGCCGTCTGCCACCTAGGGCAGCACGTCAAGTAGGCAGGGACAGTGGGCTGGGTTCCAGTTAGGGCTCACTGCACCTACCGTGAAGTGACATAATCACAGGCCGAAACCAGTACTGCTCTACCCTCACTATGGACCCCATGACAGCTCTGGTAGAGCAGATGCAGGGGTTAACCCAGCTAGTCCAGGATCTGGCACTGAGGGTAGAACAACAGGAGGCTACCCCAAGTTAGAGGGTCCATGCACTACCTTCCCCTCCTGTGGAACCCCCTATCCAGTTGTCTGACAGGTTCGCAGGTAACAGGAAGGCCTTTGTGACATTTAGAGAGGGTTGTCGCCTGTATTTTAGGCTCCGCCCACTTACCTCGGGGAATGAAGAGCAAAGGGTGGGAATTGTCATGTCCCTACTTCAAGGTCCCCCCCAGGAGTGGGCATTTTCGTTACCGCCTGACTAACCCGAACTGTCTTCTGTGGACAGGTTCTTTGCCGCCTTAGTTGTACTTTTTGATGACCCGGATAGGGAAGCTGTGGCCGAGGCTCAGCTGACCACCTTGAGGCAGGGTAAGAAGACTGTGGAGGAGTTTTGCTCCGAATTTCGTCGCTGGTGCGTTCCGTCTGGGTGGTACGACCCAGCTCGATGCCAGTTTAGATTAGGGTTAGCTGACCATGTGAAGGATTTATTGGTGGCTTACCCTACCCCTGGTACTTTAGCTGAGGCTATGGCACTAGCCGTTCGTCTGGACAGACGTTTTAGGGAGAGACGGCAGGAAAAGGTTCCCCCTCCGGTGGTCCACACCATGGTCACCCCTAATCCCATTGTTTCCGATTTAAACCCAGAGGAGCCCATGTAAGTGGGGGCTTTTTCTGTCACTGCGGCTAGTGACCGTAAGACTACTCGTCGCATCCAGGGATTATGCTTCTACTGTGGCGAAGATGGACACAGCATTCGGGAGTGCTCCAAACGGAAGACCAGGTCTGAATAACTCCAGCGCCTAGGTGGTCAGCAGGAAGATCACCTAGGCGAGCAGGTATTTCCTATTGTATCTAAAAAGTTGCTGCTACCAGTTAAGGTTTCATACTTGTCGCTGTCTGGTTCTGGGAGTGCATTTGTAGATTCTGGATCAGCTTCTAATTTTGTTAATGCATCTTTCGCCAAACGTCTGGGCCTACCTTGGAGACCGCTATCTGACTCGCTGCGGGTTATGGCTATTGACTCCACTCCACTAGCTCGGGGCGCAATCCAATATTGTACTCCTGAGCTGGAGATGGTGGTCGGATCCACACATATTGAAATGTGTACTCTATTTATCATGGATGGGCTGCCCGCTGATGTGGTTTTGGGGCTGCCCTGGCTTCAGAAACATAATCCAGTGTTTGACTGGAATTCAGGGGAATTAGTCAGGTGGGGACAACAGTGTGTTGACAGATGTCTCCTTACCATGCTGGGCAATACTGATGTGCAGGCTGATGCTCTATCTGGAAGCGGCTGTGCCAGCGTTGAGGCCTATGCGGCATCGGGTGAAGTCTTCGCTCGCGCTAAG
Source organism: Phyllomedusa bahiana (assembly GCA_025379985.1). Classification (NCBI taxonomy): domain Eukaryota; kingdom Metazoa; phylum Chordata; class Amphibia; order Anura; family Hylidae; genus Phyllomedusa; species Phyllomedusa bahiana. The sequence continues at coordinate 3,901 of JAODAL010076549.1, read as the reverse complement.
GTTCCCAGAACTCGTCCTCCTGGTGAACTATGCCCTCCACCTGTACCTGAACGTCCATATGTGGTTCAGGAGGTGGTTAACCCGGTGGCTTATCGGCTGAAATTACCCTCTTCTCTCCGTATACATAACGTGTCCCGTCGTGCACTTCGTAAGAGGTATATTTAGCCTGTGACTCCGCCCTCTAGGCCTCCTTATCCAGTTTGCATGGAGGGGGAGTTAGAAAATGAAGTCGCCCGTATTTTGGATTCTCGTAAGGTCCAAAGGTCACTGCAGTACCTGGTCCTTTGGAAGGGGTATGGTCCTGAGGAGAGATCATGGGTTCCGGCAAAATTCATCCATGCTGATCACCTGGTGAGGGAATTCCATGAGTCTCACCCGGACAAACCCAGACCAGGGAAGGGTCCGGTGGCCCCTCCTAAAAGGGGGGTTACTGTCAGGGTTAGGCTGCGCTCAGGCTGCAGGGATCTACAGGCTGCAGCATCTGATCAGCGACGCCAACCTGATACACTTGCTGCTGACAGCTCTGTGAGTGACAGATGCCCAGCCACTCCTGACAGGGGGCGCGTTGCACCAGCCAATGAGAGGACCCGGAGGCTGCTACAATCAGCTGCAGGGGCGGTATCCAGGAATCCCATTTAAACTCCCTGAAGGCTGAGTGCAGCGCCTGTGATATTCCTGGCTACCTTGTGTTACTTGTTCTTTATATTGTGTTTTGCTTATCCGTATACCTGACCTCGACTTGTTCTCCTGACCACGACTTGTCTCCTGATTTTGTACCTCGCTCCCGTTCGTGTTTGACCCCGGCTTGTTTTCGTTTATCCCTCTGGTTCTGATTTGTGGCTTTGGCGTTCCTATTTGATATTGACCCGGACTGTCTGACTATTCTACTTCCTCACGTCCCCAGCACTCTAGCAGCGCAGGGTTTGTCGCCCATTTGCCATCTGCCGCCTAGGGCAGCACGTCAAGTAGGCAGGGACAGTGGGCTGGGTTCCAGTTAGGACTCACTGCACCTCCCTTGACGTGACATCCCCCCTAAAACATCAGAATCTGTTCAATCCGCCTTCCTCCTGGACACTAGGTAAGGATGGGGAGAGGGGTAACTGTCCCTATGACTTGTAAACTAACTAATTCGGTCCCTGCCTGAGGGTGTTGATCAGCCATTCTCGAGCTATTCTCGACACCGACAGCTGCTGAGTCTCTAAACACGAAGACCTGTCATGAGATAGGAGGGATAAGAGCTGAGAGAAGTTATAGGGTCTGGGAAACTAAGAATGGTCACCCCTGAAGAAGCCTCACACCTTGCTCTCACAATCCCCCCTGCGATTTTATGGTCTGTTGGTCAATTCGTAGCTCTCTTTGTGAACGATTGTTCTCATTAGGGGGAACACTGGTTATGGAATTCCCTTCCATACAGGGTGCACCATTCTCTTCCAAGTAAGTGAGCACAGGTACCGCCTGATCTATCTCTTTAAACAATATTTTCCTGAAGCAAGGAATGACACACATCACTACTATTATCAGAACTAAGAACACTACTCCCAATACCATTCCTGCTTGAGCTAACCACCTCTGCCATCCACTCATCCAGGAAAAATACTGATCCCACGGGTCTTTAATTCCCGAATTCCTTCCTAATGGCTAAGGTAACTTTCCCATTTGGTCCTGTATTGTTAGGGATGTACATACAACACACGTCGTGGATCATTCTGCAAACTCCCCCCTTCTTTGCTAGGACCATATCCAGAGCCATTCTATTTTGTAAAGCCATGATTGAGGTGGGCCCTACTTGTTTGGCTAGGCTTTGTAGGGCATCCCGAGTGTCATTAATGAACTATTGTTGGTTATAGTAGATATATTTTATTCATTCCACATTATTGACAGTTATTTGGGGTATAAGTGACTCAAATCCTGCCTTTACCTGATCCCTAGCTTTAAATTCATCAGGTACCCTCGTGGTTGTCCCGTTGCATCCAAATATACATGTGAGTCATAACTGCCTTTGGGCTGTGGGCCACTGGATCTCCTACGTCTATCTCCCTCTCTGCTTCTTCCAGTGGCAATATGTGTAAGGGCATTATAGCCTTTAGTAGGGCACATTCCCCTGACCAGTTTCCACCCATGACGCCTCACCAAAACTTTGAGAAATGAGTCTGGATTCAAACTACCTGCCACTATTCTGATGCTGCCACCTGCCTGATGCCACACATCTGCTGCCAGCTGCTCCATCTGCTCCCACCATCTTTTCCAGGGATTGGTATTGCCACCCACCTCCACACTTTGTCATTGTGCCAATCTGTGGCTTACTGATGTTGCTGCCACCTCCACACTCTGTCTTTGTGCCACTCTGTGGCCTACTCATGTTGCTTCCACCTCCTCAATCTGTCATTGTGCCACTCTGTGGCCTATTGATGTTGCTGCCACCTCCACACTCTAAAACACAGCATTGTATGAAGGCTAAACCACGCTCCCTATGCATATTTGAGCATGGCACAATGTTCTACAACACCCTACAGGCTCTCCGCAGCCAGGAAATAGCTGTTTTTTAACGGGATTCGCCACAAATAAATTCAGGTCGAAAAGAATTCAGCGAACTTGGCGAATTGAATTTTTTAGAAATTCGCCCATCTCTAATCACAAGTCATCTGTTGCAGATTCTCTTTATGTCACATATAGGACAGACTCATTCCCCTGTACACACTCAATCAATTATCAAAAAATCAAAACTTCCCTAGGTGTTAATGGTTTGTCTGTATGTACCACATATAATAAGTCAAGAGAAAAAGTCTGAAACACCAGCGCTGACACACATATCATGACTGATATCACTGCAATGAATTGCTGTTTCAAGCAAATCCAGAGAATATAGCCACACAGATAAACAGCAGCAGAAAACAGTAAATAAATTTATACTGCAAAATAGTTCCAATCAAGTGTAAATACGAAACAATCAGTATCCTATATGCTACTGACACTACGCATGTTAAACCATGATACATGTGGTAAACCAGTAGTGAAAAGAATTGACTATGCCTACCTTTCTTCACAAGAACAGCAAAATAGAAGGCGACACACCAAGAATCTAGATAAAAGTCAACTTTTCAATACAGACCTGGGAACCATCCTACAGATTGCTTACCTGTCACCATACACACCAATTACGGTCCAGCTCACCAATGAGGGCGCAGGTGCTAGCATTGGAAGCCTCCTGCTGGATTGTAATTGGTGTGTATGGTGACAGGTAACGAATCTGCATACAAATTTCAAGGTCTGTATAAAACCTCTGTGATGTGTTGTATAGTCATACAGTGTGCAAAGTTGGTGCTAATGACAGCCAAAATTGCTGGCTGTGGCTCCAGAAAAGCCTGTTGTTGTACTGCTTGGCCCAAATAAAGAGTGAGCTGCCTGATTCTCGACAGTTATAGTAAGGTCATCTTCACACGGCGTGTTGGATCCACTTTTGTGGCCATTGGACACATGTGGCCCTGCTCCAAGTGTGGCCCCAGCTAAGTGTGAATTAATACCAGACTATGTGGCCCCATGGAACTCCTTCCCTCTGGACTGACCCACTCTATTTCTCATTCACAGGTATGTCTCTACTATCAAAAGTCTAACTCCCATCGTCCATTGCTGTATGTCTCTACTATCAAAAGTCTAACTCCCATCGTCCATTGCTGTATGTCTCTACTATCAAAAGTCTAACTCCCATCGTCCATTGCTGTATGTCTCTACTATCAAAAGTCTAACTCCCATCGTCCATTGCTGTATGTCTCTACTATCAAAAGTCTAACTCCCATCGTCCATTGCTGTATGTCTCTACTATCAAAAGTCTAACTCCCATCGTCCATTGCTGTATGTTTTTCATTTTTATACTACAAATTTCCCGCTGTGCATTTCTGTATTC
>JAODAL010076548.1:0-13584 GCA_025379985.1 Phyllomedusa bahiana | reverse complement strand
AAACCCAAGCAATCCTTGTAGTGAGAAAACCCCCTTTTAAAAGATTTGCCCCTAATGAAAAAACCCCGTAAGCAAAATGAAACATATTTTGCAAGGGGTTTAAAAATAGAAAAATTAAAAAGGGGGTAGATGAAGAAATGCGGTGGGGAACTGCACCGTTTTTTGCTTTAAACAAAGATTTCCAGGTTTTGCAAAATGGAAAGACCCCCCGGGTCCCTAAAATATGGACGGGTTTAAAAATCGCTCTGATGCTGTTTTTAAGAAAGGATGATGGCATGGATGAAAATGTGGGAAAAAGGCATTCCCTCAAAATCCATTTACGTCCTTTTAAAAGTTCATTGTTAACTTTTTATTTCCCAACCCCGGCTTCAATTCATTTATGTCACTGCCCTTTATTTAAAAGGGTTTCTTTTTAGGCTGCAGTAAAAGCCAGGTTTTTTGCTAGAGCAACCATTTGCTGGCAGCCTACCCGGGGAGAGATCGGACAGGTCTGTAGCTATAGCAAAACCAGTTGGGGTGGACGGGCGACCAAAAAGGGGAGAAGGGGGGTAAAAGGCCCTGTAGTATAGCGACCTGGGAGTTGATGCCACCATACAAGGGGGGAAAATCTGGGAAAAATTTGGGGAAAAACTTTTTAATGGACACATTTTTAAAAAAGTGACTTTTTTTTTGAAAGGGATCTTTAACATAAAAAAAAACCCAACCCCTTTTTGGTGAGACAAACCCAAAAAAATTTTGGGACTGTGTGAAAAAACCCTTTTGCTTGAGTAGTTATAGATTTTAAAAAAACTTTTCCTTAGTTTTTCATTCTTAATTAAATTTTTTAAAATTTTCCCAGAAAGCTGAAGAGCTTTATTTAGCCCATCTTTTTTTTTTTTTCCCCCCTTTTGTTGGTTTGTTTTTTTTTTTTTTTTTTCCTTTTTTTCCAATTTTCCCAAAAATTTTAATTTTAAAATTTTACAAAAAAAATTAAAAAGTTAAACAAATTTTAATGTTTTTTTATTTTCCTAATATAATATATTATATATATAAAACTAATTAATTTTTAAAAATATATATATATATATTATTTATATTTTTATCCTTTTCCATATATATTTTTTTATTAGAAATTTTTTTTTTTTTTTTTGGAGATGTTTAAATTTGTAAACATTCCTCTGGGGCCCTTTAAGATGTCCCCCGGTTTTTTAGCCCCCGGGCCAAAAAAAAACAACCTTTTTTCCTTTAATTTTTAAATAAGCAGGAATTTAAATTTTAAATTTGAAATACAATTTTTAAATGAATCTTACCCGCGGGGTTTTTTCAATAAATCAATCTGCTTAGCTCTTCTCACTCTATAACATGGGGCCCGCGTATCAGCATGTCCAAAGGGGTTGTTTCACTATAGACATTGAAGGCATGCCATCATTTCATGTCTGATAGGATCTGCACCTATCTCCTAAAAAAGGTCCCAAAAACCTATCCATTCTGCCCGCATAAATGGTTTTAAATTTTTCCTTTAGAAATGAATGGGGGGGTTCTGAGGTTAACGGGGAGCTTCACGGGCGGGGCTAAACTTGGAACTCCCATTCAAGTCTAGGGGAGAGTCCCAACCATCTCTCCGTTCAAAACGGAGACATTTCAGGGCTTGTTTAGGAGATAGATCTGGGTTCCACCTCTAGAACCCAAAACCTATGGGGGACATTGGTGGGAAAACCCTTTGCCATTTTTGCCATCTTTTGTCTAAAAGTGAGATAAACCCTTTAAAGGGGTTGTCTCACAAAAAGGGGTTTGCTGTTTTTATTTTAAAAGGGATTTTGCAAAAAAAAAAAGGTCCCCAAATTTGCCAATATCTGGTTCCCTTTTAAAAAGTTGGGTCCAAAACCTTTTTAATTTCTGGTGATTTTTATCCCATCTTTGGTAGGGGGCCCCGGGGCTTTTCGGGTTTTCCTTTTTAAGGTTCCCCTTTATAGCTACAGACCTGTTTATCTCTCCTGATAGGGCTGCCAGCGCTGGTTGCTATAGCTACAGACCTGGCTTCTACTGCAGCCTAGTAGAGGCCAGTAAACACGCCCCTGAATTCAGAATGAAACCAAGAAAACACTGAGGTGAGATGAATCAATGTAGTGAGACAACCCCTTTAAGTAACAGCTCTGGTGCCATAGGTGGTTGCACATACAAATAAGTATTTGTGTTCTACAATGAACAGTAGAGCCTCCCAGTCCTCTTTGCCTTGTCCTATAATGCGGTCTATCTCTAGATCTATGCTGGACCTTGTAGTTCAACAGTGTCTGGTTGACTACAGATACCTAATCTTGTTGTAGAGTGCATCCAGAGACGACAGCACATCCTCATGGAAATCTTTTACAGATAGCTTTTGTATTTTTTGAAATGGCTACGCTGTAAATGCACTGTGATAGACAACCCTTAAGAAGATGACTCACAAATTCCCTGCAAATTGCGTCCTATTGGAAAAACCTGCATACAATTTTAATCCACTCCTGCCATACTCCTTTACCCTGTAGCCTTGTTAGAGCACATTATTATTTTTTTTTATACTGTGGCAGCAAAATGAAAAACCCGATGTAAAGGGCTCCTGCAGAAGATGAGTGCAGGCCCTCATCTGAAAAATTCTGCTTTGCAAAATTGCAGAGATGACATGATGGACATACGGGCCCAAGGTCTCCCAGTAATTACCGACATAACCACAGACAAGTTACTAGTATTATTAGTGTAATGTGCTTCATACCTCTTCAATTTGTAAAGCTTTATGCTGCCTGAATCAACAGTTCCCAGTAATGGTCTTATATTACAGTGATCTTTAGTTTTGGGAATTTCACCACGAATTTTTCCCATGCCAGGACAAGTTTGAAGGCTCGGACTGGTCCGCAGGGGAGCAGGAGGAATCCACCAGTGGACCCCTGGGTATGGCAGGTCTGGGGCTGCTTTTCTGAGTGGAAGGCACAGAAAAGGAGGTAGTAAGCAAGAGGCAGAATGCGAGTATGTGCCGTCATGTACAGTAGTTTTAGGGTTGGCACCAATAATCAACTCCACTGGTGGGCCCAAAGTATCAGCTCGACTGGTGGGCCCAAAGTATCAACTCGACTGGTGGGCCCAACTTATCTACTCGTCTGGTGGGCCCAAAGTATCAACTCGACTGGTGGGCACAAAGTATCAACTCGACTGGTGGGCCCAAAGTATCAACTCGACTGGTGGGCCCAAAGTATCAACTCGACTGGTGGGCCCAAAGTTTTCAACTCGACTGGTGGGCCCCAAAAATATCAACTCGACTGGTGGGGCCCAAAGTATCAACTCGACTGGTGGGCCCAAATATCAACTCGGGTGGGGGGGGCCCCAAAATATCAAATCGGACTGGGGGCCCAAAGTATCAACTCGACTGGTGGGCCCAAAGTATCAACTCGACTGGTGGGCCCAAAGTATCAACTCGACTGGTGGGCCCAAAGATCAACTCGACTGGTGGGCCCAAAGTATCAACTCGACTGGTGGGCCCAAAGTATCAACTCGACTGGTGGGCCCAAGTATCAACTCGACTGGTGGGCCCCAAGAATCAACTCCACTGGGGGGCCCAAGGTATAATTTCCACTGGGGGGCCCAAGGTATCCACTCCACTGGTGGGCCCCAAGAATCAACACCACTGATGGGCTCCATTAATTAACTCCACTTGTGGACCCCAAGAGTCAGCTCCACTGGTGGGCCTCAAAAATGAACTCTGCTTGTGGGCCCAAGGTATCAACCCCACTGGTGGACCTCAATAATCAACTCCACTGGTGGGTCCAAGGTATCCACTCCACTGGTAGGCCCCCTGAAATAAATTCCACTTGTGGGCTTCAAGTATCACCTCCACTGGTGGGTGCCAAGATTGAACTGCACTGATGGGCTCAAGGCACCCAAATCTGACACTGCAAGTGAGCCATGAATAAAAGTCTGCTAAATAACCATTTTTAGCTCACATCTGCCTAAAAAACCAAAAACAAACAAACCCGGAGTAGTGTTTCCGTCTGACACATTGATAGCATATTGAAAGATATGTCATTGATGTGTGATAGGTTCAGGACCCACCTCTGGGACCCAACCCCATCTTGGCAACTGGCCCCTGAAACTTTGCCAGTTCAGAATGGAGTTTAAATTGCACTTGCACACACTATTTTTTTTTATAGGCGTTCCCAGTAGAGGTGAGCGGTGTGTCCAGTTGTGCTCTTCCCAAATAACAGAATGGAGAGAATTCTCTGTTTTCAATGGAGACTTTCAAGAGCCTGTTCCTGTGATAAGTGCGGGTCCCACATCTGGGGCTTGAATCAATTACACAGTGATGGCATATTTTATCTATACGCCTCCAATGTCTGAGATGGGAACACGCCTTTTAGTTTTTTCAGCAGATTTCTGTTGCAAATGGATATTTATGGAGATTGGAGACAGCCCAGAGGTGGCCGCACCTATCACACATTGATAGCACACCCTATTGACATGCACATCAGTGTGCGAGATGGGAAGACCCATTTATGCTAGTACTCAGGGCCGCCATCAGAAATTTCAGGGTCCTATACAGCTGAAGCATCTAGGCCCCGCTTTCCCATAAACCCGCATGCAGCGAGCCCCCTTTTAACCGGGCCCCGTACGTCAGTACCCCCTGTACTGCCTTTACTGCGGCCCTGCTAGTACTTATCAGCTGAAAGCTAAAGGTTGTTGAACCTAATAAGAAAGAATATCATCTTCGGACATGTGGACAGACAGACAGTAGAACTCTCCATGCTGAATTAGAGAACATGGCACTTGGAGGCATGTGGAAAAGCGGAGTGGGAATGTTGATAATTTAGGGGCGGTATGTCATCGGCTCAGTGCCATAAGCATTGCATTCGTTCCAGACAGACCCTACTTCATCCCAGGAATATATTATGGGAATGGGCGCTGTGAATTTCCTGATGATGTTTCATTCGTGTCCGTGGGGTGATTCATTGGAGTCCTCAAATGAGATTTACTGTGTTTATAAAATATATGTGCGTAAATGAAACCGAGAGAATGATGTCCTGCCAGAGAGGAATAACTATGGGAACATAATACAGGACGGTTTCTGTTCGCATAGGCCGGCAATTACTGCTAGATAATTGTCAGCCGGGTATTGATTGTGTGTCGTGTTGTCCACTTATTGGAATCTCATCAATACCAGGAAGTATATATTAGTATCAATGAGAAAGGTTCCCCTGTTAATGGGAAATGATTCCCTTTTAAGACTGTCTTCTCGATGGCATGGACAGCCTACTATAGCTGTCAGCAGAAGACGCTCTATGTCCAGTCAGTGAAGACGCTGCTCTCATACAGGCACTCTTGTTTGTTTGACTGATTAATACAGAAGAGGTGAAGTGCTTTGGAGAGCATAAGATCTGCTTCAATTAGGACAACTGTAATTTACTGCCTTACAAAGCCACGACCAAAGCCACGGCCAAACACAGTGTTCTTATCTAAAGCTTTTTTTTCATAGGTGATAAATGCTACATAGATGGGGGTCTGATTGCTGAGACCTTTACCTATCATAAAACCCTCACCTATTTTTGTCAATACAAAGGGCACATACTCATCTACTGCTTCATTAAAGGGGTTGTCTCACTACAAGGATTGCTGCTTTTTATGTTAAAGATCTTGCAAAAACAAGTCACTTTGCAATATGTGTCCATTACCAGTGTCCTACCTATTCCTAGATATCCCCTCTTGTATGGGCTGCATCAGCTCCTCAGGTCGCTATAGCTACAGACCTGTTCAATCTCTCCTGATAGGTTGCCAGCACTGGTTCTATAGTTCCAGATCTGACTTTTACTGCAGGATAGTGGAAGCCAGTAAACACGCTCCTGAATTCAAAATGAAAAAAAATTAGGACTGAGATAAGATGAATCAATGTAGTGAGACAACCCCTTTAAAACCTTTTTCCACCTATGCAGTTTTTTAGACCAGAAAACCCCCCCTAACCCACTGGGCATGTGCGTAACCCAGCCTTTCCTGAAGTAATTGGTAAGTTTGTTAAAGAGGACCTGTGACCTCTCCTGACAGGTCTGTTTAGTAAATCTTTGCTTTCCCTGTGAAATACAAATTCTGGAGCCTCTTTTCTTATAACTCTATGTGTTGTGGATGGGAACAAAGGTTATGTATGTGTGATCCTTTGTGTCTCCATTAATGTATTAGTTAGTATAACACCTCATATGCCTTTATATTATGGCATGTAAAAGCTGCCTGTATATCTTTACACTCACTAATGTGTTAACAAAATGGCTGCCACATAATGCTAGTAGAGATAACCACCATATAATCCAAGATGGCGCCTCCTCTGAGGGTATGCCCCGTGTTCAGACATTCCTGAGCTATAGGGAGTATGCCTCAGCCAAGGATGTAACCAATAACGACTAACCTCTATGCCCATATGTTGCCATCTTATCTTGCTAACCTTGAAAAGTATAAAAACCTGCCATTTTGTGAATAAAGACAGAAAGTGTATTCAGACCAACGTGGGTGTTTGGTGTGATCTCTTTCTCTGTGCACCTTTATATCCTAGGATAATTTGGAGACCCCACTAGGATGTAGAGCCCCTTTGAGGTTCCATCTATATTATATGTTGTGCCATTCCTCTGTTATTCCTCCTAGAAATATATTACTGAATCTGTCAGATGGGACATATCCCCAATTGGTAACGCCGATCCGACAGATTGGTAATTTCGAAGAGGAATAACAAGGAAACAACACAACACAGAGATTTAAACAAGGATGCTCCGGAATTATTTCATGGAAAGCACTAGTATTTATTAAAACGGACATGTCAGGAACGGCCACAGGCCCTATGTAAAGACCACTAAGTGGGGTCATACCTTAGAGGTGGATGATGATTATGTGCTCAGTGGCGAGGGTGGGCACCAGTAGGTAAACCAGTCTTGTTCATTGTAACTACATTCAGAGCTTGAGAAGCAAAATCGGTTATTGTCCCGGAGTGAAGGAAAGCCTTGCTATACTTTTTTACTAGGTCTGTGTAATAAAAATGTGAACATAACCAGCACCGGTTATACAGAGGAGGGCGAAATTTTATGGCAGGGCATGTACCCAGGGGTGCCAGGAGAGATACCAATCAGCCATTCTGCCTTTGGATACAGGACTAGGACAGCGTAGTGAATCTCTAACTCACATGGAAAAAAATATATATTCTTGGGGTCCACCAGTGGAGTTGATTCTTGGGGCCCACCAGTGGAGTTGACTCTTGGGATCCACCAGTGGAGTTGGTTCTTGAGGCCACCAGTGGAGTTGGTTCTTGGGGCCACCAGTGGAGTTGGTTCTTGGGGCCCACCAGTGGAGATGTTTCTTGGGGCCCACCAGTGGAGTTGATTCTTGGGGCCCCACCAGTGGAGCTGATGCTTGGGGGCCCACCAGTGGAGTTGATGCTTGGGGCCCACCCAGTGGAGTTGATGCTTGGGGCCCACCAGTGGAGTTGATGCTTGGGGGCCCACCAGTGGAGTTGATGCTTGGGGCCCACCAGTGGAGTTGATGCTTGGGGCTCACCAGTGGAGTTGATTCCTGGGGGTCCACCAGTGGAGTTGATTCTTGGGGCCCACCAGTGGAGTTGGTTCTCGGGTCTCACCAATAAAGTTGGTTCTCGGGGCCCACCCTACAGCGGATGAACACGAATGAACATACTTGATATGACTCACACTCAGCCGCTTACTTTTTGTCTGCTTTTCTTTGCCTTTCTCCCAGGAAAGCAGCCCATTGCCCAGGGCTCCACTGGGAATTTCTCCTGCTCCCCTGTAGTCCAGTCCGAGCCTGTCCTGGAATCCATAATATAATGATTCTAAAAATGATTACGTGAATAAACTGTTGGAAAGTCCCGGCATCCTAATTTCCATTCTGAATATGGTTATGGGCCTCTTGTTTAATACAGTAAGGTTATAGGTTGGTGCCTGGTTGTGGTATTTCAGTGCAGAGGTAACATTTTTAATATAATGCTTTTATAGAAAATGTAGAGGCTCGAGATGCATTTCATGCCCTCAAACTTTATTTGACAACCAACAGACTTTTATTTTAACAACCGAATGGAAAATTTGCTTGCACAGTCTTAAGATTCAACCCAATACGCTGAAGTGGGCTGGATAGGCCACCAGCTGCTAATCTCTGCACTTTTGGCCCCCGAATGATTGACAATTGGTTACGGTAGTTTTTTGTTTTTTGCGTTTTTTTTTCCCCTGAGAATAAGGCAGAGGGTGAAGAGGAACATTGCCTTCATCAGTAACTCCTGCCAAAGCCCCCGTGGTGAACTCAGCAGGCCATGGGGCAACCCAGCCGTAAGCGCCATGTAGCTGGGGCCCATCAATGTGCTTAACGAGACATTTATCAAGGCTTGCAGTATCTCCAAGCTTCAGAAAACAAGGCTCTCCACTGAAATTGTCAGTCGCAGAAAAAAAAAAACCATCCCATCGTGTTCTTAGTAAAGCATTTCCAGTCAATAATTGAAGATTAAATAGAATCAGAGCGGGCTGAAATATTACTACTTCTAAATGCTGTTCTAGGAGGCAAAAAGCACTCATCTCGTTGGGAGCGTCAGGATTCTGACATCAACTTTTCCCTCTCAAGAATGCAGAAGGCTTTCAGCAAAATGGCTCCAATAATTCCAGCCTGATTAGAAGGTCGACGTCGGCCGGCTTTTGTGACCTTCAGAGGCTCTCGGCATGACGGGCAGGTTCAATGCAGCCTGAGGGTTTTAGGTTTTTTTTTTGCATATTTTCTAATACTACTCATCAACCTTTTATATGAAGTCAGTTCTTTTGGTATAAAGATGCGGAGACTGTTGTAAGTGATCTTTGCATTTTTTGGGGGTACAAGTAATATGATTTCCCACATAAATGTATTCTATACAGCGCTACGAATAGCGCAGACTGGGATGGAAGAATGATGTTGTTGTGGATGGGAACAAAGGTTATATATGTGTGAGCCTTTGTGCCTCCATTTTAATGTATCAGTATAACACCACGAATGCCTCTGCACATGGTGCATAAAAGCTGCATGTATAACTCTACACTCTCTAATGTGGTAACAAAATGGGCACCACATTATAATCCAAGATGGCGTCTCCTGATGTTCGGCGATTCCTAAGGAATGGGGAGTATGCCTCAGTCAAGGATGTAACCCATAGTTGCCAACTTTTGAAAGTGGAAAAGCAGGAGGTTGAATAGGGCAGCGCACGTAGCGCACCGCTGCAAAAAATTTGCATGGACACGCCCATCTTGTTGGTGTGCCATGCCCCTTCAAAAAGCCACACCCACTCCGCTTAACTGCATAACGGCTTTGGAAGAAAGCCAGGTAATGCCCTTATAGCCACTTAGTAGCCCCCATAACCAGGTAGTGCCCCTACAGGCAGGTAGATGCCCCCCTTTTAACCAGGTAGATGCCCCCCCCTGTAGCCAGGTAGATGCCCCCATTTGTTAGCCAGGTAGATGCCCCCATTTGTTAGCCAGGTAGATGCCCCCCTTTGATATCCAGGAAAATGCCCCCCTTTGATAGCCAGGAAGATGCCCCCTTTGATAGCCAGGTAGATGCCCCCTAAGCTAATAAAAATAAAAAAATTTAAAAGCCCACTTACCTCACCAGGCTCCCTGCAGCGCGGCCAGCTCCGGACATCTCCCGGCCGACTGACTCGTCGCAGGAGGAGTGAGTGCAGGCCGCACGTCATCCCCCTGCGACGCTGATCTGTAAAGTAAAAGCGCACAACGGCGCTTTTACATTACAGGGGGAGAAGGGAGGAGGGGAATGATCCCTCTTTCCTCCTCCCTGCACAGTGAGAGTCTCCAGACAGCCTGTAGGAGCGGCCTGTCAGCGCTACCCTGTCGCCGCGGTCATTTAAAGAACCCCCGCTTCAGCTTCAGGCTCCCCCTTCCTGTTCAGGCTGTGGGCGGTTTTACAGCTTCAGTCTCCCACTTCCTTTTCAGGCTGTGGGCGGTTTTACAGCTTCAGTCTCCCACTTCCTTTTCAGGCTGTGGGCGGTTTTACAGCTTCAGTCTCCCACTTCCTTTTCAGGCTGTGGGCGGTTTTACAGCTTAAGGCTCCCACTTCCTGCTCAGGATTTGGGTGATTCTACAGCTTCAGGCTCCCACTTCTTGTTCAGGCTGTGGGCAGTTCTACAGATTTAGACTCCCACTTCCTGCTCAGGATTTGGGTGATTCTACAGCTTCAGGTTCCCACTTCCTATATATAGAATTTTATTTTATTATTTTAATTATATTGAATTTTATAAAATTGTATTGCCCTTTGGACAGCTGTCTAGGGTTGGCAGTTTAGGTTCCTGGAGTGGGGTCGCCCTTGCTGGGGCGGGTACCCCACTTTTTGTTGAGGTATTTAGTGTGTAGGGCATATTAGGGACTTTTTAGGTCCTTTTTTACTTTACTAATATAAGTTATATTTTAATATCTAATTTAGCCTGAAGGCATATTGCTTCTTCTGGTAGTTTTTGTTCTTTTGGACACCTAAAAAAAAATAAAAAAAAATCAGAATTGTCTACATACAGCTACATTTCTAGACACAATGGCCCTTTTCCTTTCTTGGGAATCGTAGCCCCTTCCACCCGCCCATATAAAAAATGAAATGCGTGATTTTTTTGGGGATGTGACTTGACTCCCCGAGGAATAACTTGTCCAAAAGCGCTTCCTTTTTTCATCTCCGCCCATAATATCGAGCTCGGGCTAAATTCTTCCCCGGGCACTCCTGCGTTTTTCCTAAAAAATCGTGTGTTTGCTGAGTCTCACCAGGCTTAGAAAAATCGATCCCATGAGATTAAGGAACATCAATGTTGGTTTTTTTGAATTTCAATTAGAATTTAGGAAAATCTGTTTCCCCATTTGAAACTTTAAACCCAGTCAGCTTTTTTTTTCTTTTTTTTTTTTTTTTTTTTCCCAGCTAAATTTATCTTTTAGCTTTCAAATTTTTTCCCCTTTAAAGGGTAGAAAATAAACAATGGGAACCCATTTGCCTTAGAAGGAATTTTCGGGTGTCTTTGCTGGCTCATGGAATTGTTGGTTTAAGGGCAAGTGCGGGAGAGATTCATAATAAATCATCTCTTTTTTTTTTTTTCTTTCTTTCATTTAAATCTCATGAGACTGCGGGAAAACTAAATGCCGGGTTCCTAAACAAATTTAGAACCGTAAAAGAGGCACAGAAGATGCGCACATCGAAAAGGAAAGCTTGAAAAATCTCATCCATTATACTATAAATGTTTGACAAAATTCCAAGCATAAAGGGAGGGCAGTTTTATCCCCTAGCTCTAATGGAACTAAGATCAGAAGTATCCCAGGCTTTGCAATTATGGTTAAGTGAGCAATGAAAATCAAGCAAAAGGGGGTTTGTCTCATAATTGATCATGGTCCCCCAGCCCCTGTTTTTTTTGGTTTTCATTGTGAATTCAGGGGGGTTTTACTGGTTTCCATGGGCTACAGTAAAAGCTAGGCTGTGCTATAGCAATCAATGGGGCGCCCTCAAGATAGATAAAAACAGGTCTGTAGCTATAGCAACCGTGTGGCAGCCTATCACGAGATTCAAACGGTCTGTAGCTATACGCCCCTGAGGAGCTGATGCAGCCCATACAAGAGGGGTTATACAAGAAAAGGTAGGACCTTTAATGGAAACATATTTCAAAGTGCGTGTTTTTACAAGATCTTTGACTTTAAAAAGCAGCAATCCTTTAGTGAGACAACCCTTTAAAATGGCCCCCAATGGAGCAGGAAAAACCCCGGTGGGGATGGGGGATTGGAGTCCCGGCAAAACCATTTTTTCTTCTCCCGCTTTCAAAAATCAGATGAGTTTCACTTTCAGAAGGCTCTTTTGGTCGATCAATGACCCTGACACTGGAGAAAAATTATTAATTTGATTTCGGCCTCTGTTTAAAAAGGAGAGTTTCACTTTAATTTTGGGTTCCCCCTTTTAAGGGAAAGGGGAGAGGGGTTTGTGCCTCATAACCCATTCAAAGGGGTTTTTGTTAGGGGTTTTTAAAATTTGTTAGAGCCCTGTTTGTCTTTTGTTGTTGGTTTTGTTTCCCTTGTTATTTATTTTTTGTGGGTTGGAGCAACATGAAAAATTGCAGTCGTGCAACCGGTCGTTACATTGGGGGTGTTTTTAAAAAAGGAAAAGAGGGAGAAAGCAAGATTCAGAAACATGTGATAAGTAAGTAGATGTAGGATGGCCCCGAGAGTCAGCTGCACGGTGGGCCCCCAGAGGAGCTCTACTGGTGGGGGCCCCCAGAGTGAGCTCTACTTGGGCCCCCAGAGGACTTACTGGTGGGCCCCAGAGTGAGCTCTATGGTGGCCCCCCGGGGTGGACTTTGGTGGGGGCCCGAGAGTCGGGTCACTGGGGGGCCCAAAAAGTCGGCTCCCCTGGTGGGGGCCCCACAGCGGGTCCACTGGGGGCCCGACAGTGGCTCCATGGGGGGCCCCCCCAGTCGGCTCCTGGTGGGCCCCCCACAGTCGGCTCCACTGGTGGGCCCCCGGCGGGTCCATGGTGGGCCCCGACAGCGGCTCCAGGTGGGCCCCCCCACAGCGGCTCCCCTGGTGGGCCCCCGACAGTGGCCCCCCACTGGGGGGCCCAATTGACGGAAAAAATTTTATATAGCTGTACTTAATGTTGGCCCCCCAAACAATAAGAAAAAATCTCCTTTAGCAACTTTTAATTTTTACCAGTTACTTATAAATAAAATTATTCAGTTTTGTAATCAAAACCGATATCTCCATTACTGGAAAGGGTAACCCCACCCATATCTACAAGTCACATTGAATGCAGGGCAAAACAAAACAAAACAGCGCACTATACAACACTAAAAAAAAAGTCATAGAAATTTTTTTTAAAAGCATTTCTACTATTTGGGGAAAATTGAAATTTGGGGGGGGTTTTATTGTACTTTTTGATCAAAACTGTAAATAGCGACTGCCCACGTCAAGGAGACCTCACTTTAGAGGGGTCCTACTCTGTTTTCCTCTAGGTTCTGTTCAGACCTCAATTTCAGGTGGGGGAAGATTCCAGCTAAAAATGATCTGAAAAAGAAACCTGTGCAATGGGTGGATGCAAAAATCAAAAGGGGGCCGCCACTCCCCCAGCAACATCTAAATTGGGGGCAACAAATTTTTCACTTTGAAACAATCTACCATTTTGAAAAATGTGTGATGCTCAGTGGGAGGGCAAATAAGGTCCTTCTTTTATGCCATAAAAAAGATTAAAAATAGCGGAAATCTACCCAGTCAAAGGTGGCATAGTTTTGTTGTTGGGACCTGGAAATGAAATATGTGCCAAAATCTTTAAGAAGCCTGCAAAATCTTGAATTTATGGCACATGTTAGTCCACACACTGTCATTTGACCAGGCATGAAAAATGTAAGAATAATAAATTTTTCTGGGTTTATTTGTTTTTTTTCCCCCCTGTAGTTAAATTTAAAAAATTTTAAACCCGGGAATGCCAGTAATTTCCTTCACCTGCAGCCCAATAAGGATTTCTCTTGACACTGGGTAGTGACCTGTCTTGGAGCTGCTGAAATACACCTCATGGTTGTGTGAAGGAATGAATCTCAGGGAGGTTGTGTTTGGA
>JAODAL010076547.1:0-13584 GCA_025379985.1 Phyllomedusa bahiana | reverse complement strand
TCCTCCCCTTTTAAAAACCCCCCGTATTGGCTTGTCCCCCGGTTGAAGGCTAGTTTTTTCGGGGTTTTGGCCCCCGCTTGACTCAGTGTAGGTTTGGGCCCCCCCTGCAGCTCGTGTCAGGGTTTTGGCCCCCCCGGCTGCAGCTCATGTCGGGGTGTTGGCGCTTCTTAACCCGGCTCTTATGTAGAGAAAAATTTTTTTCTTCAGACCCTAGACGTTTTTGCCATGAGGAGCCATGTTGGACTTCCAGTGAAGTATGAGAGAGTGTGAGGTGATAACAAAAATTTAAAAAAACCTGCCCCTCATTCACCCTGAGATCTTGCAGCAGTAAGGGAGTTCATACACCGTGGGGGGAAAAATGGAAAGGGCACAATTTGCCCCAATTTTCACTTAGGGGTTTTCCCTTTTGTTGTCACTTAGGGGTTTTACTCATTTTTTTTCCCAGGGGTTTTTTGGACTTTGTGGCCGTGTTTTGATTTTTTTGAGAACAACCAAATTTCATGAAAGGGCCCTGTCTACACAGCTCTGTTTTCTGGTCGGTTTCTACGGGAATATATAACTTGTTCTTGGTGCCGTCTTATTATAGAACTGTTCTTTTTACGGGGCCGGCCAAAATCTAAAAAGCGACTGTGGTTTTGGGCACAAACCCGCGCCAAATACAGTGGTGCGGCTGTGTTAAAATATGGGAGAATTTCTGATGCCATTTTGACACTGTCATGTAGACATACTCTTATACAAGCTGTACAATGACTACTTTAGATTTTAGGGGGAACTCTTCCTTTGGGGGAGGGAACATATAGGCGCGTGGAGTGTTTTCCCTTTTTGCCCTCAAAAGCATCTGATATCACAGGCATTAGGGGAAAGGAGCTGGAAAAGTCGGTGCCCTCTTTGGGTGTAACAAATCCTCAATTTGTTTAGACTCAGTGAAACTTAGAAAGCAAAAAAGGGATTAGCCAAGCCGTTCACTCATCGAGGGCAGCTGTTTTGGGGTTTTACCCCCCCATCAGTGCAGAGCAGAATGCCTGGGGGCGGGTGGGAGGCAATGGTGGTCGAAAGGGGCCCCTTAGCCAGCCAGTACAATTGCCCTAATGAGGGGTTTTAAAACTCAAAACAGGTTGGATGGGTAATACTGGGTTGGCTTAAAATCCTTTTTACTTTCTAAAAATTCGTGAGTCTAAAGCGAAAATTGAGGATTTGTTAAATCCCTAGAGGGCCTTAAGCTTTTAGCTCCTTTCCCATATTTCCTTGCGTACTTTTCATTGTAAAACAAAAATGTCAGATTTCAGTGTTGTCCCATGAAAAAGTTTAATCAATATTTACCAAAAATGGGAGGGGGTGTATTCTTTAGTGAGATATGTTTGTGTTGTGTGCATTCGGTGTATTATAACTGTTTATATATTTGAAATAAGGAAAGAAATCTATCATGTGAGAGAGGGGAGAGCTCTACATTGTTCCTCCATGAGGGGCGCTGTTTTGGACTCGCACAGGTTGGATCCCTTCTACCTGGTTGGTTCAGTTATAGTTATAGCCACCAGTAGTTTTCCTTTTTTTCCTGTGTCGGCAATTTCCGATCAACGGAGCAAAAAAAAAGATGGAATCACAGTTTTTCTGTTGTTGCTTTTCCTCAGGTTTTTATGTATCTGAATTCTTTGAGGCTCAGACTTCATAAATAATAATCAATTTTCTACATAAAACTGCTCCCAGGATTGGAAAAAGGTTGCCCAAATAAATCATTCACGAATTGTGCCCCGCTTTTTTTCCGGTCATCGAGCTGCAATGTGTGCCCCTGAAAAAAAGGAAGAGGGCATCTCCCCCAAACCTGGATATCGATGGAGGGAAAGGGCAGGCTCGGATGCCCCACAAGGGGGGAAAGGGGGGGAAAAGCCCCCGGTGGGCCCCGGGGGATTTTAGTGAGCCCCTGGGCTGCTCTCAGGGAGAAATGCAGGAAAAAAAAAGAGAGCTGTAGGGTGGGCCCCAAGAGTTAACTCCACTAATGGGCCCCAGGCACCCCAGTTCGACACTGGATGGAAAAAGAAGGGGCTTTAGTTTTGACCCTCGCTTGCCTGAATCCCCCTGGCTATGTTTGCTCTCCCCCCCCCTTTAAACCTGCACCCCCAAAGATCATAGATGAGGGAAAAGGGGGTCCAAATGTCTGAGCCTCGCTTTGCACGGGATTTGCTGAGCTCATGACGGGCCATTCCTCTGCCCCATTACCTGCTTCCCCGTTCCATAGATGATGGAAGGAGAAGGGTCCAAAATTGTTGACCCTCTTTGTGCATTACTGCTAAAGCTCATTTTTTTGAAATCTCCTCTCCTCAATCCCGGGCAGCCCCAGAAAAGAAGAAGAAGAAGGGTCCACAATGTCTGGCCCGCTGGAACTGACTGCTGAGCTCATGAGTTTTTTCCCCCTCCCCCCATTACTTGCACCCCCAGATACTGTAAAAGAAGGGGCCCCACAATGTCTAGAGCCTCGGGTGCACTGCTGCTGGTTCAGGGACTGCATCTCCCCCCCCCTTTTAAACCTGCAGCCCAGAAAATGTAAAAGAAAAAGGGGGGCCCAAACAATGTTGACCCTTTCACTGTGCATGACTGCTGAGTCATTGAGTGCATCCCCCCCCCCCCCAAAATTCCTGCAGCTCCAGTTTACTGTAGAAAAAGGGAAACCCAAAAAGGGTCAGGCCTCGCTGTGCCCCTGATTTGCTGAGCCCCACTGTTGCACTCCCCGGGGGGGCCCCCCCTTTTAAACCCTGCAAAACTCCAGTTTTATGTTGTTTATTTTGGGGAGGGTATAAAAACGGTTTTGAGCCTCACTGTGACTGCTGCTGAGCTCATGATTTGCATCTCCCCTACCTAAATACCGCACCCCCAGATAATAGATGTTGGAAAGAAAAGGGTTTAAAAATTGTTGGGGCCTCGCTGTGCACTGATATTGAGCTCATGACGGCTTTCCCCCCTGCCCGTTCCCTGCAGCCCCAGACATAGATGAAAAAGAAATGTTCCCCAATGTCTAAACCCTCACTGTGCATAAATGTTGAGCTCATAAAATTTGCATTCCCCCTTCCCCCAAAACTGCTGGCCCCACGTTTAATTTTAAAAGAAGAAGGGTCCCAATGTCTGCCCTGGGTTTTTACACGACTGTTTTGAGCTCAGCGCTTTCCCCCCCTGCCCCTTTAACCCTGCAGCCCCAAGATAAATAGATGATGAAAAGAGAAGGGTCCACAATGTTGAGCCTCGCTGACCCACTGAATGTGAGCTCAGGGACTGCATCGCCCCTGCCCCATTACCTGAAGTTCTCTCAGCGCTTTTACTGAGGGAAAGTCGATTCACTTGAGCAGAAATGAGGGCCCCAAATGATGCGGGAGGCTTCAAGGAGCCCGCTGTGCATCAACGGGTTTAAAGGGGACCTTTTCAGGAAGACGCTGGCATCAGGGGGGTCAGATCCCCGGTCAGGGAAAGAGCGCCGTTACTTTCAGCGGGGGTAGGTCCCATCAGAGAGAGAAACTGTGCCTCAGTAAAGGCCCGGGTTTAAAAGTAGGGAGGCGGGGTTCATCAGCCGGGTCGGGGTTACGGTCGGGAGAGTGCTGGGGCTTTTGCCAGGGTCGGGTTTTTCCCGGCCCAGGAGGGGAGCCCCGTGCATTACCCAAAGGGTCGGGCCCCCGGTCAGGGGAGCATGTCCCAATCACCCGGGCCCAGGTACCTGTCAGGGGAGAGGGGCTTTTGCCCAGCCAGGTCGGGGTACTGGTCGGGGGAAGAGCGCTTTTGAAATTAGAAAGGTCAGGAAAAGGTGGGGAAAGAGCACTGTGCATCACCCAAGGTGGGGGTTGCGGTCAGGGAGGCGCTGTGCATCACCCAAGGTCAGGTCCCGGTAAAAGGGAGAGCGCTGTCATCGGGCCGGGTTTCCCGGGTTTCCCGGTCGGGAAAAAAGCGCCGTGCATAAGCCGGGAAACAGGTCCCGGGGTCGGGGAAAAGAGCGCTGTGCTTTCAGCCAGGCCCGGTTTAACCGGTCAGAGGAGCGCTGTGCTCACCCAGGGTAGGAAATGGTCAGGGAGAGGTGTCCATGGGGCCCCAGGTAAAGGGAAACCGGTCAGGGAGACACTGTGCATAAGCCAGGTCGGGTTTTTGGTCTTGGGCCCCCTTGCCGGCCCATTTTAGCACACTGCCGCGCTGATGTAACCGGTTACGATTGCTCTGACCTGACACTCGCCCCCCTTCTAAACCCCCTTTAAAACCTGCCGGGGTTGTGCGGCCAAATTCCCCGGCTCGCAGGGCCCCGGTTTAAAATTTAAAGGGGTTTCTTCAGTGTGGGATGGAGAAAAAGGGAAACTTTCCCCCCCCTTGCTTTTTTCTTTCGGTGCCTCTTCCAGTCTCTCTGTATCTTGATAAAAACCTGCTGTGACTTTGTCGCATTTTGCATCCTTTGGGGAAAAATTTGACTTTCCACTTTAAGATTTTACCTACAGTGGTTTTACAATTTTGTAGAAACCTGGGGGGAATTTGGGAAAACCCAAATAATACAATGTTTCCCCATTAGAAGAACTGCCCTGGGCTGATGTTACCGCTAATCGAAAATTAAATTTTTATAACTCATCTATTGCTTTCTCTAAAATTCGGGGCCCATTAGATGGATTAGAAAAACAAAAAAAAAATTTTTGTTTCAAACAAAAAATGCCCCCCCCCCAAAGGTTCGCTCAGGGACCCTTTCGTATCGTCACACTGCCAAAACTCATCAAAATTTGTGGTTTCCCTGTTTTTCCTCGGGTTTCTTTTTGATATCACATTGCTTGCTGTTTTCTCCCCAGATTTTTACAAAGAAAGGGACAACAGTCATGGTGATGATGATGTTGACATTGATGGCATCTACTTTTTCCTTCTAAAAAAAACCTGTGGATTTGAAGAGTCCAGCTCCATGCAGTCCCCTGGTCCCAAACGCCGGTGTTAGAGCTTTATACCATCTGTGTCCCCTGTAGAGCAGAATAGTCTATAGCACTGAGCTACCCACAAATAAGCCAGGTGCATGATGGATCCCAGGATAAGTCAGTGCGATCTGTAGTGTCCAGAGATCTGTACTGGAGCCCGATGGACCCATCTCTCTGTCCGGATACTTGTTCACTCACTCAAATTCCTTCCCATGCAAAGCATTTCTCGCTCCACTTTCTGTTACCTTCCCTTCTTATGCACTTGCCCTGTTATTCAATATTCACTTACAGCTACAAAACAGCTTTCCCATATTCTGCAGTAGTTTTAGGACAGGGGTGAAGGGCATTCTCTGCTTACGTCCTCAAACAACAGAAAGTAAAACTCATCTTTTGAGAGATGCATTCAACTGTTGGCACTGAATGGCTGGCACTGAATGGCTGGCACTGTTATGGCCCCCACTGATGTAACCAGTTACGAGTGGTCTGACGTGACACCTGGCGCCTCTTACCTCCCTGAAACCTGCCTGGAGTTGTGCGGCATCATCATCCGGCTCCGCAGGGCATTGGTTACAATGAAGCGTCATCGTCTGTGATGGAGACAAAGGGAGTCCCACTTCTTTGCCTTTTGTGCCTCTTTCAGTCTCTCTGTATCTGATACAAAACCCGCTGATGACACTCTAAGCTCAGTGGCCACTTCTGTCTGAGATCATCCTGCTTGTAGCATGGCAATGGCGCGGTCCTGCTGATGACACTCTATGACACTCTAAGCTCAGTGGCCACTTCCGTCTGACAGCCTCCCTGCTTGAGCCTGGCAATGTTCAGGTCCTGTTGGTCAGTTGTAGGGTGTTGTCTTAGTCTCATGATGTCACAATGTGAACAGCAGGATGAGAAGGACGGTTTATATCACAATTCACATTGATCCCGTAAATGTATTGGGTGATTCAGGGATCAAACAACTGTTGGGAATTTTGCCATTAAGCTCCTTGTTAGAGATCAGCAAGTTGTGCAGAAAGTCCTGAAACACTGAACAGTTGGACGAGTGCATCTAAAGGGGGAGATGGGGAATTTAGAGCATTTAAGAAAATGTTCAAGAAATTTTATGTTCATCCTGAAATTTCAACCAAAAGCCAAATATCCTGAACTTTTTGTGAGTCGTGTATTGTATATATGTATATATGTGAGCTGCTCTCTCTTGTTATAGTTGTGAATCAGCCACATCTGTAACCACCAAAAACCACAATGTGACATATAGAAATCCAATATGTAACAGTGTGCCGCAGAGTCGATTATGCCTATAGATAGTAAACGAATGCATTTCACCATTGGAGGTGTGTACAAAGATTTTGTGTACTTTCTAAGGGACAATTTGCAATAAATAATGTGACACTTTATTGTGTATGTGATACATTAGGAGACACACTGTTACACATTGTATTTCAATATGCGATACTATATATGATATAATTGATGATGTTCTGTATGCCTTTATATAAGCTACATGTATAGATATTTTGGGCGACATGTATGAAGCTTGCCACGTCGGAGCGCAAGTTTTAGAGCGCTCAAAAGTGAAAGTGGCCTCATTTATGTCGGCGCCAGAGGTGCGCTCATTTTCAGCGGTGTAAAGTCCACCGCGCTCGCCGTGTGTGAGGCGCAGTGCGGGGTGCGCCTAAGATTCGCCCGTCCAGGGGACGACCCTAAATGCGGGGTAAAGTTGCCCCGCCCCGCCCGTGTGTGAGGGCAGTGCAGGGGGCTTAGGTGCAGAAGGACTGCGCCCTAACATGTATTCCGAATCGAGACAGGTGGAAATGAGCAAAAAATCATTAAACATGACCGTGCGGGGGTTTGAATCAAAAAAGTTTTTATTTAGGTGTAAAACTTATCAAAAAAGAGCCAAACCTTCTAAAAAATTTCATAAATTAAAAAACACTTTCCCAAAAAATTTGAATGGGGCAACTAGGAATTTGGATATTGGAAATTGCCGGAAAAAAAGCGCCCAATCAGAGCGCGAGTACTTTGTCCCATTGGTTAGGGCCAGATGGGGCAATGTCTCGGTCTCAGCTCCGTGCGGATGGGTATGTTTAAAAAAAATCTTTTTTTTTTTAAAGGTGTAAAATGTTATCTGAAAAAGAGCTAAAACCTTCTCTAAACATAAATCAATCAAATCACAACAACGCGTTTGTCGCGAGACGGCGCTACATAGGGAATTGGGTTTTAGAGAAATTGGGGGGAAAAACAGTAATTAAAATTCGTAACGTTTCTCATTGGTCGGCAAAAACCAAACAATAAAATAGGAGGGGACAGTGCCCCCATTATAAGCTATGGGGGAGTATGGCCAATAAAAATTGAATTAATAAATGAATTAATTTTTATTTCTTTATTTTTTACCCCATTTATTTTCTTTTTATATACGGATCGGTAAAATTTAAATGAGGTTATTTTATTTCTGCCATGTACAGTTTATTAAAATTTTCCGATAGACAGTAAAACTTTTAGGGCCCCCTTCTATGCGCCCTTTTTTCTCCAGTCAAAATAACGAACTACATTGATTGGTGGATTCATATCTGCCGCCGGGGCAAAAACCAAATCACTCTTTTCTGCATTTTTTTACTGTTTTTTTTGAACTGTCCCCCTTTGAATTTGATTGGCCATACTTTTCCATTGCTTTAAGGGGGTCACTGTCGCTCCTTTTGATTGGTCAATATCCCCCTTGGTTATAATGGTTCATTTCGCTCCTATTTGATTGGGGTGGTTTTGCGCCCCCAATGAGAATAGCTTTCAGTTTTTGAATTACTGTTTTCCCGGGGAATTCTCATACGAAAATTCCCGATGTGGGCCCCGGGTCTCGGCGACAAAACGCGTTGTTATGGATTTGTTGATTTATTTTTTATAAAAGGGTTTTTCAGCTCTTTTAAGAGAATGTTTTACACTTTAAAAGCGATTTTTTTAATTTATATCCATGCCTCACGGCGCTGAGAGCCGAGATTTCATTGCCCCTTCTCTCCATTGATACAAGGGGCAAGTGCTCGCATCTGATTGGCCGAGACGCCAAGCCCCGCTTTCTAAACCAATAGTTTTTCTGTTTTTTACTGTTTTTGAAATGTCCCGCCCTTTGAATTTGATTGGGCAATACTCCCCCATAGGTTTTAATGGGTCACTATGCTCCTATTTTGATTGGCTGATTTCTGCCAACCCAAAAGGGAAAAGCTTACAGAATTTTAATTACTGTATTTTCCGGAATTTCCATATCCCCAAATTTTGATATGGCACCGTTTAGATTTTTGGGAAAAATGATTTTATTTATGTTTTTTTTTTTTTTTGAAGGGGTTTTAGCTCTTTTTTGTTTTTTTTCACCTAATAAAAACGTTTTTTTTTGTTTTAATTTATACTCCATGCTTAAAAGCGCGAGAGCCAAGATGGATTTCTTTTGCGAAAACTTCTTGTTTCCTTGTTACGTTACGTTACTTCGCCTCCTCCGGCCATTTTGACCAGAATCAAAAAAGGTCTGCCGTCAAGGGCGAGCGCTGCAATGGCCGACATTTCCCCACCCGCGATCATCTGCCTCGGGGTTTCGAAGTGCTGGTTTCCCCCCCCAGAAAGCCCCACCCTGCCCATTGGCCCCTTTATGTTAGGCGCTCCGAAAATGGCAAAAGGTTGCGCCTAAACCGAATCACTGCGTCCGAGGGGATTCGGATCAGTGAGGCGCGTTTTCGCCGGGATAACAGACAAACCCTCCCAATCATACATGTCGCCCTTTATATCAGCTACATATAAGCAACTTAGAAATGCAGTAGATATGTTGATAATAGCATTTGTGTTGTCAGGACATGTACACCGGAGGCTTGTACTGCATTACTTTGAACCTGGTGCAGAATGCATGTGCGTTACAGGAAAGTCTGGTGGCTGCACAGTAGTTGCTTTAAACCATAGTACATGGCATTATGCATTGGGGAACGGTCTGATTGTTGACTCCTGCAAGCAATTGGTTACCTGGATAATCCAGTTCACAACCTGAACAGGAAGTGTGAGCCTGAAGCTGTAGAGCCATCCACAACCTAAACAGGAAGTGGGAGCCTGAAGCTGTAGAACCTCCCACAGCCTGACCAGGAAGGGGGAGCCTGAAGCTGTAGAACTGTCCACAGCCTGAAAAGGAAGTAGGAGCCTGAAGCTGTAGAACCTCCCACAGCCTGAACAGG
This sequence comes from Phyllomedusa bahiana, assembly GCA_025379985.1. NCBI lineage: Eukaryota > Metazoa > Chordata > Amphibia > Anura > Hylidae > Phyllomedusa > Phyllomedusa bahiana. Next base: position 4,472 of record JAODAL010076547.1, on the reverse strand, counting down.
AAGCGGAGCCTGAAGCTGTAGAACCATCCCCAGCCTGAAAAGGAAGTAGAAGCCTGAAGCTGTAGAACCTCCCACAGCCTGACCAGGAAGGGGGAGCCTGAAGCTGTAGAACTGTCCACAGCCTGAAAAGGATGTAGGAACCCTTAACCTGTAGAACCTCCCACAACCTGAACAGGAAGTGAGAGCCTGAAGCCGTAGAACCTCCCACAGCATGAAAAGGAAGTGGGAGCCTGACGCTGCAGAACCGTCCCCAGCCTGAATAGGAAGTGGAGCCTGAAGCTGTAGAACCACCCACAGCCTGAACAGCACGGGGGAGCCCGCAGCTGTAGAACCACCCACAGCCTGAACAGGAAGTGGGAGCCTGAAGCTGTAGAACCTCCCACAGCATGAACAGGAAGTCGGAGCCAGAAGCTGTAGAACCGTCCCCAGCCTGAATAGGAAGTATAGCCTGAAGCTGTAAAACCGTCCCCAGTTTGCTCTGGAGATAGATACAGATACCACTACAGACAGTGTCAGACTGGCCTCCCAGAGAGGGATAATGTGTCTTGAAAGATGAACGTTGGGCCCTCAGAGTAATTTTCTCTGCTGGGCTCAAGGAACTTCAGTCTGACACTGGCTGTGCTTGTGCCGTACATTTCAGAGATGGACATAGACCTTCACCTGTGGGTAAGTCTCTCTGGCTCTAGTGCTCAGCATTGGGCTGTATGACTCCATATATCATACAGAGGAGCGATGCAGTAATACCGCCAAACTGAAGAGAGGAAAGCGCCTGCTTCGTGTCTAGACTCCTGCAGCTTAAACGGACCCAAAATATATGAATAAACTTGTATATGGTATAAATACCTGACCTTGTGTGAATTAGATAGCAGATGGCAAATGACGATATGAGTGGAGGGCACAAAATGTGGACATGCGCCCCAACGCGCGCTTCACCTTCTGCTATCTCCGGATGAAGCTCAAGGTGAAGCGTGCGTTGGGGCGCATGTCCACATTTTGTGCCCTCCACTCATATCGTCATTTGCCATCTGCTATCTAATTCACCCAAGGTCAGGTATTTATACCAATACAATTTTTTCATTTATTGTGGGTCCGTTTAGAGGGGTTGTCTCACTACATTGATTCATCTCAATTCAATCCTGTTTTCTTGGTTTCATTTTGAATTCAGGCGTGGGTTTAGGGCTACTACAAGGCTGCAGTAGAAGCCAGGTCTGTAGCTATAGCGACCAGTGCTGGCAGCCTAGAAGGAGAGACTGAACAGGTCTGTAGCTATAGCAACCAGTGCTGGCAGCCTATCAGGAGAGATCGAACAGGTCTGTAGCTATAGCGACCAGTGCTGACAGCCTATCAGAAGAGATTGAACAGGTCTGTAGCTTTAGCAACCAGTGCTGGCAGCCTATCAGGAGAGATTGAACAGGTCTGAAGCTATAGCGACCAGCGCTGGCAGCCTATCAGAAGAGATTGAACAGATCTGTAGCTATAGCAACCAGCGCTGGCAGCCTATCAGAAGAGAGATCAGACAGGTCTGTAGCTATAGCAACCAGTGCTGACAGCCTATCAGGAGAGATCGAACAGGTCTGTAGTTATAGCAACCAGTGCTGGCAGCCTATCAGGAGAGAGATCAGACAGGTCTGTAGCTATAGCAACCAGTGCTGACAGCCTATCAGGAGAGAACGAACAGGTCTGTAGCTATAGCAACCAGTGCTGGCAGCCTATCAGGAGAAATCAAACAGGTCTGTAGCTGTAGCGACCAGCGCTGGTAACCTATCAGGAGAGATCGAACAGGTCTGTAGCTATAGCAACCAGCACTGGCAGCCTATCAGGAGAGATCAAACAGGTCTGTAGCTATAGCAACCAGTGCTGGCAGCCTATCTTGAGAGATCAAACAGGTCTGTAGCTATAGCAACCAGCGCTGGCAGCCTATCAGGAGAGATCGAACAGGTCTGTAGCTATAGCAACCAGTGCTGGCAGCCTATCAGGAGAGATCACACAGGTCTGTAGCTATTTGCGACCTGAGGAGCTGATGCAGCCCATACAAGAGGGGATATCTAGGAATAGGTAGGACACTGTTAATGGGCACATATTGACTTGTTTTTGCAAGATCTTTAACATGAAAAGCAGCAATCCCTGTAGTGAGACAACCCCTTTAAGATTGGTTATTTACATTAAAAAGTGTATAGTTTAGTAGTATTGCAGATTGAACAATCCCCTGTGGGTTTCCATATGTACAACTAGGAGTGGTCATTTTGTGCACACGCATCTTTGCAGTGCGATTGCCATTATTTTTATACTGCGTATTTTATATTTTGTTTATTATTATTTTTTCTAATGAAGGTTGATTTGTATATTACTGGTTTGTAGTGGTTTTTATGGTCGAAGGTGTTAAACATTTCTTTTAGTGTCAAGGATAAGAAAAGAGTGGAGACATGTGGAGGCCGAAAGTACTAAGGGCTTGGATGTATGTTTTGAAGGACAGGGCATATTGTTCATATATTGACTATATTGGCCATATCCGCAGTGAGACAAGGAGAGGGATAGCGGTGACCACAGCAGTCGGCCTCCCACTATACAAAATGCTGAATGATGTCAAATGAGGCCTCCTGTATTGTGATATAGCCTCTATACAGCAGTATATACTTCCACTGATATCCATCGCCTCTGCTATTGGTGCGGGCTGTGACTACAGATATTATCAATGGTGAGAAGCTCATAAGGGGGAAGACCAAGCAGAGAGTTAGTAGAAGCTTCGGAAGCAGCATAAGATGAAACACATTGAAGTCGTCCTCGGGATCTTTATATTTTCCATCTTCTTCATATCAACCCCTCGTGCAGGTCAGTTTCTAGGGTTAAGGCTCTGTCTCCACTGCACTCATTTTCGGTCGTTTTTTTCAGCATTTTTCGTTTTCTGAAACCACTGAAAAAGCGTCTGAAACAGATTCCATAGACTTTAACAGTAAAAAATCTTCAGTAGTCTCCACAGAATGTTTTTTTTTCTGCTCATTTCTGCTCCCGGTCATTTATTGAAACACGTTGAAAAAAAACACTGAAGAAAGGCAAAAAATTTACTATTGAAGTCTATGTAAACCGCCGGATGGTTTTTGGTGTGATTTTCGGACGGTTGTGCTGAAAAACTTCCCAGGTGTTTAAAGAATGTACGTGCATTTTGTATACATTAAAAACTGCCCAAAAAACGTCCAAAAACCCAGACCAAAAAAAAGACCAAAAACATCAACAAAAAATTGAAAACCACCCATAAAATTTGTCGGAAACCTAGCTGCTTTGGACAAGAAACTAGCGTTCAAAGCAGATTTTTAGGTGTTGGTTTTTGAGTTTTTGGTCCTATGCTGTGTAGACCGAGCCTTAGATAAAACGTTGAGGACATTCTGGTGTACAGTGGGATGATTACATTGCCTTCCTTATCATACATTTGTAACATTGTAGCATCTTTATCTTCTCTATGATCTCTATACATTATTAACATTGTAGCATGTTAGACATCTCTAACAACACTATACATTTGTAACATTGTAGCATCTTTATCTTCTATATTATCTCTATACATTTATAACATTGCAGCATCTTTGTCTTCTATATCATCTCTACACATTTGTAACATTGTAGCATCTTTATCTTCTCAGTCACCTCTATACATTTGTAACATTGTAGCATCTTTATCTTCTCTATCACCTATATACATTTGTAACATTGTAGCATCTTTATCTTCTATATTATCTCTATACATTTGTAACATTGTAGCATCTTTATCTTATCAATCACCTCTATACATTTGTAACATTGTAGCATCTTTATCTTCTCTATCACCTCTATACATTTGTAACATTGTAGCATCTTTATCTTCTGTATCACCTATATACATTTGTAACATTGTAGCATCTTTATCTTCTCAATCACCTCTATACATTTGTAACATTGTAGCATCTTTATCTTCTCTATCACCTATATACATTTGTAACATTGTAGCATCTTTATCTTCTCTATCACCTCTATACATTTGTAACATTGTAGCATCTTTATCTTCTGTATCATCTCTATACATTTGTAACATTGTAGCATCTTTATCTTCTCTATCACCTCTATACATTTGTAACATTGTAGCATCTTTATCTTCTCTATCACCTCTATACATTTGTAACATTGTAGCATCTTTGTCATCTCCATCATCTCTATACATTTATTACATTGTAGCATCTTTGTCTTCTGTTTCACCTCTATACATTTGTAACATTGTAGCATCTTTATCTTCTGTATCATCTCTATACATTTGTAACATTGTAGCATCATGACCTTCTGTATCACCTCTATACATTTGTAACATTGTAGCATCTTTATCTTCTGTATCACCTCTATACATTTGTAACATTGTAGCGTCTTTATCTTCTATATTATCTCTATACATTTGTAACATTGTAGCATCTTTGTCTTCTATATCATTTATTTTTTAAATTTTTAATTTA
>JAODAL010076546.1:0-13584 GCA_025379985.1 Phyllomedusa bahiana | reverse complement strand
TTTTCCATATGCCTGTTTAATCAGTAAAAAGGATGGCTATTTTGTGGTCCTAAAGGGGTATGTACATATAGCGTATTGCAGCATGCACGGTACGCGCCGCATATGCGTTCAGGTCGCGCTTGCAAAGGCTGTACTTTCAACACGCAATAGCCTGCAGCAGCTTTCTGCCTCGTATACGACTCCATCTCTTCCCAAACGTAAGTGTCTGGAAGAAGTGACAGGTTACTTCTTTTTAAGGGTCGTACAAGAAGAAAGAGGATCGTAAAAATCATCAACGTCTCAAGGAGTGCTGCACTTGTACAAATATTTTACTGTATTTGCAGGGCGTATTTTGCCCAAACATACCCAAATTGCAGCGCTTCAGCATGGGTTCAGGGGTTTTTTTTTGCTTATTGTTTTTTTTAGGGCATATGCAAGGTGCCTAAGAAAAACGTTTAAAAAAGGACGATTTGCGCACGGAATCGACGCCATTTAGCGCAGATTTTGGATGTGTATTTGATGGCGATTTTAGAGGCAGATTTTCAGCCTTCCATATACTTAATGTGAGGATTCCGCAGAATCCACCTCGAGAATGGATATGTTAACTCTTTTTCAGCGCTGAAAAGAAATCGGTGCCAAGTGCACAATGGCGCGGATTTCCATTAGAAACAATGCAAGGCTGTAGTCAGATTGGATGGCGATGCAGAATCGGCATCCAAATCAATGTGAACGTACTCTTAGGGTCTGTTCACACGACGATTTTCAGGTCCGTTTTTGGATCTGTTTTTCTGACCCAAAGCGGATCCAAAAAACGTATCTAACAATGTGCAGTTTGATTTACATTGGTTTCAATGTAAAATATGCGTCGCCGTTCAGACGAGCGATTGCCGATGCGTGTTTACTTGCGTCTTTTCAATGAGCTATTTGGAAGGGTTTTAAGAAATGACATGTCAATTTGACTTGTGTTTTACGCAAGTGAAATCCCCATAGGAAACAATGGAGCGCGCGTTTGGAGCCCGAAAAACGGATCCCAAAGCGCAACATACTTTTGGGTACCATTTTGGATGTGCTTCTCATATGAAAAGTGCATCTGAAAAACGCACTGGATTAAACTTTGAAGTTAGAGTGTAATACACTAAATTGACCCCTAGAGGCCTCAATTGATCTAGAAGAACTTTGAACTTTAATAACCTAATGACCTACGTTACGTATTAGTGGTTAGAGGAAGCCCACAGGGGAGCAAACCGCATTTTACACGTGTTTAATCTTAAAAATCACTAATAAATTTTATATATATATATATAAAATATAATATATATATATATAGAATTGTATAAAAAGCAGTTTTTTAGTATAGGATTGTTTGTTTATAAAAATTATGGGAAGTTTTTAATAAATGTATTCATTTTTTAGTTTATTATAGAATGTTTTGTGGTTTTAGTTAATACCAAAACCACTCAACATTCTATTATAAACTATTTATCTAAAACATTAATAAATGTATTAAAACTTCTATAATCTCTCTAAACACCCATTCCATACTAAAAAAAAAACTGCTTTTATATCATTCAATATATATAAAAAGTGATTTATAAGATTAAACACGTGTAAAATGCTGTTCGCTCCCCCTTGTGGGCTTCCTCTTACACTACTACCTACCAACCACTTTCCACTCTATGTGAAAATGTAGGTCATTAGGTTACTAAAGTTCAAACAGTTCTTATACTAAATCAGCCCCTAGAGGTCTCATTTGATGTAGATTACACTAAAGATTCTACCTTTTCAAACTACAACCTCTGTGGATGGTATCATTTGGGAATAGTCTCATTTTCTTTGCCTGCATTTTATCTAGTGTATACTGTGTATATATATTGAAAAAACGGATCCGAAAAACGCATCCGAAACGCATGCAAAACGTATCCAGAAACGTATCGGCGTTTTTTGGATACGCTTTTTGGATGAAGTTTTCAATGCATTTTTCTTCTGGTGAAAAACGGTACCCTTACATTAAAGACTCTCAGGTAACCATTTCCCTTTCTTTATATTGGGAACTGCAGTCTCAAAATAATAAGATCACCAAAAGGTGAACAAACAACAAAAGCCGCTGGACACAAGTCCTAGTTTTTATTTTCAGTACATGCACATCTTCATAAATCACTGGCAGCTGCAGTACCGCACCATACACACCCAAAATGCTTAGATGTAAGCTACATTTAAAAAAGTGCCCAAATATCCGTGCAGTCCCTCACTCAAAAGAGGAATTTCCATTTTCTTTTAAAGTCGTTCCATTCTAGTGCCACTGAGGATCATAACACGATCATCGGTAAAGTGATGGTACAGCCAATCGCAGGCCTTAGCAGTCACATGCTGTTCATCCAAGAAGAGACCGCTGAGGCCTGAGCATAGCTGGAGGATCACATGTACAATGTACGTGAGGTCAACAAACGTGAGCACCAGCGGCACAAACTGAGTAGAGTTAAAATTCTATATATATATTTTTTTTTTTAACCTTCACAACTGGTTGATAAGGGAGTTTTCCATTTTTAGAAAAAAAGCTTAACATCTTCATTTTGTCTGAGTTGAACTTTTCTTATATATCAAAAAAGTTAAAAAAAAAAAAAAAAAAAAAGTTCAAAATAGAAAGAAATAGGTGTTCCAGAAAATCTGGCATTTTATTTCCCATCCTCATAACACTTACCACTAACTGTAAGACTGGGTGTAGCAGAAGTCTATCCCCATTATTCAAGAATAGCGGACCATAATACTAAGGGTATGTTCACATGGCTGATCTGGACACTGTTTTGGATGCGGTTTTCGGAGCAATTCCTCTCCCAAAACAACATCCAAAAAGTTTCTCCCAGTTCATTTTCATTGATTCCTATGTAAAACCGTATTGTAGTTCACTCTACGCGTTTTTGGACGCGGTTTGGTCGTACGTTTTCCACTCTTTTATGGACGCTGCTCTGGGCGCTGAAAAAGCAGTGTCGTGTCAAATCTAGCAGTGTTTCCAATGCTGAAAATCCCCTTAGGAATCAATCAACAAAGCTTCAAAGCCTCGGTGCGATTTTCGGCGCGGTTTGTCAAGTTATAATGTCATAGATAAAACCGCACTAAACACTGTCAAAACCACGCCTAAAACGCTGGGCTCAAAAACTTCATCAAAACCTCTTCTGAAGAAGCGCGTTTCAGGCGAGGTTTTGATGCTGTTCTGGGCGATGAAAAAATCAGCATCCAAAATCAGCCATGAGAACATACCCTAAAACCTACCCATTTAACAGTCACACTCCCTCGCTCATTTGTCAGCTGATCATAGATGGGACTAGAAAGGAATTCTCTACAAGAAATCAACAAAAACCCTACAGACCGCGAAATCCGATGGACAAATTTTATTCAGAGGTCCCATTCACATCTAATTTTTGGCTCTTATTCGTGGTACCGGTCGGGATGCCACAAATACGTATCCCCATGGTACTGTGACAGGCCACGTTTGCCCAATTTACCGTTTCCACATCAGACACAAAAGAGTAGTAGACCACACTTTTGAGTAGGTTTGCTAAATAGGGAAAATGTAGTCCAGCTAGGACTATGTTTTACCTATCGAAGCCTATGGGACAGTTTCGACCCCGCTGCTGTATCCGTCAGGATAACCTTTTGTGGTATCCAGAAGGACATTATGAACAGGAGACAAAAAGATGAGAATGTGAACGGGGCCTTACTACTTACTAGTGCATCTCCAAAAATTAGAATATCACTGAAAAGATCATTGATATTAATACTTTACGTCAAATGGAGAAACCCATATATTGTATAGACTCATTACAGTATGAATTACAAGGTTTAATATAATACATTTGTGAGCCCTACAACAAATAAAAAGATCCTGGAGAACCCCTTTAATTTTCAATGATATTCTCATTTTTTTGAGATGCAACAGTATATCCTTCATTATTAGGTTCCTTTAAGTCTCCTTTAGGCACTTACCACAGCTGTTTCCGGACTGCTTGACCCTTTAGCGTTTCCACATTAAAATTTATTGTCCGTGCCGGGATAATGAAGAAAGCTACGATGGTGAGGTCACTCTGATTCACCTGGTGAAGAAGAACCTCATAAGCGAGTAGCGGAGATCAGCCTTTCACAGGATACATAGGACAACCCTTCTTTAGCCTTACCCAAAGGGAGGTAATTGAGTCGGGCCAAAGCCTCCAAAAAATTTTTTCACCCCTTTGTTAGAGAACTCGACGACCAGCGATGAAAAAAAACCCGGGTCTTGTCAAATTGAAGCCCCAAGTGTCTTAAAAAGGAAAGGCAAGAGGAAGGATACAATTCTTCTACACAGCAATAAGATGAACACAAACGTAGTTGAGTTGTACCTTTTTTTAACTATAGCATTATATAAAAAAGGGGGATCCTTTAATGAAGGGGAAAAAGAAGGTTTCACCATCATTAAGATGGGGATTTTTTACGTGGGGTATGTTCCCCCAAACGTGTTTTTGCAGGCGCAATTCGCACGTAATTGCATTTCAATACCCCCAAAACAGCCCGCAAAAAGGGTAATTCGTACACTTTTTGAAAGCTGGGTTACCATTTTTCTCCCGAAAATTAGAGGCCTATTTTAAATTTTTCTCCAAAACGCGCTAGGTTTTATTTCGGGGTTGTCTTGTTTTCCCCCTGAACAAAATTCACATTTGTTCCAACTGTATTCATCCCCAACTTTTCAGCACCGTTTGTGGCAAATGCCAATCACATCGCCCAGCATGTTTTTCTGTTGGCAGTCTGTTTGGCCAATATGATGACTGCTATTGTGGTAGAGTAGAACTTTGTCAATGTTCAGTATCTATCTGCACTGCTTGGAGTAATCTGAATCCCATCAAGAATTTCTTGTGACTCCTGTTTCCATGTACAACAATTTATGCTCCATTTACCGATCCCGGTATTTAGGGGGGGGGGGGGGGGGGGAATTTTTAAAAAAACCAAATATTTATCAAAGAGGGTTTAAATCATTTCTGGAACACATCAGAACTCCCCAAACCCTAATTTCATGGTGAATTTCTGTGACTCAATTTGTTTTAGAAGCTTTGGGCCCCAAAATCTCTTCCGTCGCAAAAACAAACTTTTTTTAAATTTTAGCCCCTCTTGCCCGGGTAGGTCTTCACAAGGTAAGAGCCATCTAAATGATCTGCTAATGTATGGCGTGGGAGGAGCTGTACCAATGACCGCTGCTAGGTCTTATTTTCAGGTAAACAGGCCTGCCGGCTTATGCACAGGGGAAAGTGAAAGTCAATGGGACCGGGTCCACACTTTAGAAGTACGACGGGCCGGGGGATTTTGCTAAGTTCAGGAAGGGTTTCGATGCCCTTCTTTAAAAATATAACGTCACAGGTCATGGTAAATTAAATTCGGGGGTGAGTTGATCCCGGGGATTTTTTTTCTGATGCCATATTTGAGGTCAAGAAGGAATTTTTCCTCTTATATGGGGCTATTGGTACTGCCCAAAAGGGCTTTGTATTCCCTGCACAATGCTGTTGGGTTATAGGTTGACTCAATGGACCCCGGGGTCTATTTTACAACCTTTCTTTTTAGGACATTAGGTAGAATTTTTCCCAAATTTTGCTTCTCGGGCCAATTTCAAAAAACAAAACCCAGCTCTGATATTTGTAAACAAATTAAAAAGCGTGTGGGGAACCAAAGTGGAAGGAACCCACAAAAGATAAAAATTTTACAGTGTTGTATAATTAAAGATTTTAGGCAAAACCTACAGGCCCGCTGCAAGTTGGGTGAATACAACCCAAAAAGGGGGGAGCTCTACCCCCCATACAAAATTTAGGGTAGTGTGAAAATAAGCAATGCACCCCAAAGGAGGGCAAACAGCACTATACTCCCACAGTGATCTCGACTCTACTGCTGAACAATACTAAGGTGTTCTTATCAATGCTGCAGAGGCCAACAGTATTTACAGAGGTGTGGCACATATGCCATTATAATGTAAGTCTATTTACTTGTCGCGTGGGTTTCGGGAGAGAGTGGACATTTACAGTATGAAGGGGAGTCTATAGGGCACATTTTTTGTTTTTTAATAAATAAGATTTATTGGTAATGAAAAAGTTCTTTAACTTTAATTTAAAAACCTTCTTCAATCAGGAAGGGAAACCGTGTCCAACGATGCAGCGCTCCTGTAACAAGAAATTGGCTCGTAGCAAATTATATCGGGACGTTTTTAGGGAAAAAAACTCAAAGCTCGTCCATCATGGGGCCGGAAAAGGGGGCGGGGAAATGCTGCTTTTGTTTTTTTTTTATTGTTAAATGGTTGCATAAATTTACCAGTAAGCAGCAGTTTTAAGTGCAAAACAATGCACCCATTAAAGAGGTTTTCCAAATAATTTTAAAAACCTCCCTACCCCCCTTCCACTGGCTCAAATAAAAATACCCCCATACCTACCTCTCCCATCACCCCCGTTCCAGAGCTCCAGCGTTCTCCCCTGGGCCCTCATGAGACATGATATGGAAACAATAAAATTTTACAGTTCATAACACAGGGGTTAAAAGTCTTTTGGGAATTCAAATAATCAGTTATTTCCATGAAGCTTGTGTCCATGTGTTGTTTTGGGGAAATCCATTCAAAATGCAAACAAGACATATCTTGGTTTACAAAGGACGTGCCAGCTAATGCCTTGGACTGCTGGGCCAAGATGTGAAAGTCAAGATGATGATTTTTCCCTTCATGGGATCACATGATCTGCGCCCAAACAAATGACCTCTGTGGTCACAGATTACATGGAACTATGTGATGGAGGCCAGAGATTGATAAAGTCATGTTAAAGGGGATCACTTTAAAGCTGGGGCCAAATTCCTTTGCCTCAGCAGTCACATGCCACATGTAAACCACAGAAATCAGGGTTTGGCTGCATCATGTGACCCATGAAGGCCCACCTAAAACTCGGCCCCGGGCATTCACAAATTTCCAGGGACGTCATGTGACCACAGAGGTCAGTGATGGCGGCAGCACCCATGTGAACCCAAGAAAAGGGATGTAAACATTTAGGGCCGGGGGGGGGGGGGCGAACACTGGAGTTGGAAGGGGTGGTTTTTGGGGGAAGCAAGTTATGAGTACATTCAAGTACTTTTCTAGTTTTAGTAAAAGAAAAAAGGGGGTAGCTTTTTTTTTTTGGGGGTTTTTTTTTAAGTCGGGAAAAACCCTTTTTAAAAAACCCACGGTTAATAGCTGCTTTATTTGGGTATTTACCGGGAAATTTTCATCCCGGCCATTTAACATAAAACAAAATTTAAAAAAAGGGAAAAGGGAACCCTTCCCCAATGGTTTTTGTCTGCATCACAGCTGCCCCCCATGACCCCCCATTCCCCCCTGCATGTAAACCGAATATTTTTCTCTTAAAGGGGGCAAGAAAAACTTGTTTGTGAAATTAAAAATTTCCCAAGAATTTTTTTTATACTAATTAAAGCCCACCCCCAAAAATTCCCACTGATTTTGATTATAAAAATTTCATGCTGGGTTTTGTATTTTTCCCAACAGTTGGAGACCCCCACGTTTTTTTCAGCCCCTGCTTTAGGGGGGTTTGGTAACAAGAAGTCTTCCCCGGGTAAAAATGCCCCCGGGATAAAACTCCGGTGTTTTTTCCACTTGAGCTTGGGGGTTTCTGAACTCGTGAAAGGGCAGAGAACTTTTTTTAACTTTTAAAAACCATTTGGAGTCACAACATCTAAAAATTGCAGAAAACCATATAGATTTTTTAAAAGTTTTAAAAACACAAAACAACCTACATTAAAGGGAAAATAATTTTTTGGACCCCTTGCTGATTGTGAAGTTTGCCACTGCAAAAAACATAAAACATTATCTTTTTTAAGGGTGGGAAAAATTTTTAAACAATGAAGATAGAATGTCCAAAATAAAAATCCAGAAAATCACATTGAAAAGAATTATAGAATGTATTTGAAATTTTGCTGACAAAAATAAAAATTTGATCCCATACCAACCTTTAAAATTTTTTCTGGCTCCTACAGACCGGGTTTAGAGGGTTTTCCAAAACCCCAAATTTTTATCTGTTTTAATTAACTCGCCCCCAGTTTGGGGGAAAAGGAAAATGCTCCTTCCCCAAAAGGGGAAACACCTTTCCCCACATTTTAAAGCATGGAGTGGGAAAAACTTTGGGCGTTTTTAAATGAAACGGGGCTGCCCCAAGTTATCTGGGTCTTTTCACCCGATATGGGCGCAGCCCCGTTCTTTCCCATTTTTTTTTTAAATCTCCCACAGCCACCCCCTGGGGCATTAAAATAGCACCCCCCCCATCTCGGCGGGCGTGCGGGACCCGCATAGAACCTTAGGGAAGCTATAGATTTTTAGCTTGCTACGGCTTTTCTAGGGGGAAATTACTGCTGAACGGAAAGAGATTTTCAAGTGGTTTCCCTTTGAGCGCTGGAATGCCCCTTTTTTAATGATCCACTGTAGAACATTTTTCAAAAAAATCTACGCTATTAAAAAATACAAAAGAAATTTGGCATTCACCACCCCAAATTTCTTTGCATGTCGCCCCTTTTTTGTTTTTGGGGGGGTGTTTCTCCTTTTTTTTAAGTTGGGCACAGGACTACTTCCCATAAAGGGGAAGTACTGTGACAACCTCCCCCCTCCCCCAAGGGACAAAAAAATTTGGCGGGGTTGAAATTTCAAAACAAGACAATGACCCCAAAACATAACCCCCAAGGCAACAAAGGAGCGACTAAAAAGAAGCACTTTCGGTCAGGGGGAGGGGCCCTACCGCCCCTCCAGTCCTTAATCCCCAAAAAAAAAATTATGCGGGAGTTAAAACCCCCGAGTTTCCAAGCGCCCACCCCCTCAAAATTTTAAAATGATTTAGAGATAAAACTGCAAAGGGGGAACCAAATTCCCTTTCGGGACTTTTGTGCCCCAAACCTCATCATCAACTACAAAAAAAAATCTGATGCTGTGCTTACCAACAAGGGTTTTGCCACCAAATATTAAGTCTTGTTTGCCAGAGGGATCAAATACTTATTTCTCACTGCAAAATGCAAATACATTTATAGAAATTTATACAATGTGATTTTCTGGATTTTATTTTGGATATTCTCTCTCTTAATGTTAAACTTAACCTACCCTTAAAATTATAGTCTGTTCAGGTCTTTTTCAGTGGGCAAAGTTACACAATCAGCAAGGGATCAAATAATTATTTCCTTCACTGTATATACAAGTGCACATATTAGTTCTAAGGCCATGAATGTTCCAGGATAAGCCTTAAAAGGCAACCTGTCACATTTAACATACTATATGATCTGTTGATGGCATATTATAGAGCAGAAGGAACTGAGCAGATTGATATATAGTTCTGTGGGGAAAGATACAGCAGAACATGTATTTAATTCATTAAAATCCCTGCTTATTTTGGGTTAAGGAGTCCAGCAGGCGGAGTTATCGGCGACTCACCGCCTACTTTGTATGAATGAGCATAGAGATAGCTGTCAGTCTCTGATAAGACCGCCCACTGGACTCCTGACCCAAAAATAATTAGAAGCTGAAGTGAATAAATTTCTACTGAACCTTTCCCTGCTCTATAACCTGCTGCCTGTGACAGGTGTACATGCAGCATGTGATTGGCTTAAGCATCATGTGATCCATGAACGTGATGTCATCCGTGATGGATCGGGACCAGGGGAGGAGAGTCACTGGAGCTCCGACAGCGCTGGAATGGTGGCAATGGGAGAGGCAAATATAGGGTAATTCTCCATTTTAGCACAAGTGTATGGAGATTTTTAAAAGTCTTGGAAAACCCCGTTAACGTGGAGCTATAGATTTGGCTTTAATAGACATGTGCCGGAACAAGGCATCCAACAGAGTCCTGCCCACCCCTGATGAGCATGTGCACCCCATTTTGGCAGACTCCCGATTTTGTGCAAGATAATAGGATGTTCCAGGACTCTTTGGGCCGAACCTAAATCCAAAGCAGACCACTAATAGAAATTTAAAAAAAGAAAGAAAGAAAAAAAAAGAAAAAAGGTAAGTGTTGCTATAAGAAAGGACGCTGCATCTCAGGGGCTTTCTCCTTACCGGGTTTGCGCTTCAGCAGGTGTTCAGCTTCTATTGCCGTGATCTGAGAGACGGTGGTGAAGACATGGGCGCACTGAACCGCAGCACGTTCCATACAGTATCTGTGATAGATCTGCCGATCTCCAGCTTCCTTATCTACATTAAACTGTCCGCAGAGGAGCTCAGATTAACATGAATATTCATAAAGCATCATTACATTAAAAATGCTTCCCATGCTTGATGTTCACCAGGACTATACCCACTGTAAAGCAAGATCTTGCCCTGTCCAATGCTAAAGTACATTGCACACTACCAGCTATAATAATAATAATCTTTCTATAGCGCCAACATATTCCGCAGCACTTTACAAATTCAAGGGTAAACATACAGTCATTACACATTAAAAGTACTTACAAATGAGACACAAGGTGTGAGGGCCCTGCTCGTGAGAGCTTACAATCTATTCGGGTGTATGGGTGAAACATACGGTAAGAAGTGCCAAGTTTACAATGGTCCGGCCATGTTTCATAAATAGGGGGTGGTTTACATGAAAAATGGATGAACCTGCCACCCAGACTGTACATCTATATACAGACAGTACATCTATATACAGATAAGTGCCTGTGAGTGCCCTAGTGTAGGGAGTGACAGATGTGTGTGATAGCAGTTAGGGATCTTGGTGGGCCAGAGTGAGAAGATGTATTCTCAGGGCCCTCTTAAAACTGTGAGGGTTGTGAATGTGCCTGGTCGCCCACGGTAGCATATTCCAGAGAATTGGTGCCGCACGTGTGAAATGTTGTAGGCGGGCATGGGAGGTTCGGATGATTGAGGAATGTAGTCTGATATCATCAGCAGAGCGGAGAGCACGGGTCGGGTGGTAGACAGAGACGAGGGAGGAGATGTAGGGGGGGCAGCGTTGTGGAGAGCTTTATGAGTGAGAATGCTGAGTTTATACTGTATCCTGTACTGAACGGGCATCCAGTGCAGTGACTGACACAGGGTAGAAGCATCAGTATAGCGGCTGGAGAGAAAGACAAGCCTGGCTGCTGCATTCTGGACAGATTGGAGAGGGGAGAGTTTGCAGAGAGGCAGACCAATAAGCAAGGAGTTACAGCAGTCAAGACGAGGAAGAACAAGAGCCGCAATGAGAGTTTGAGTTGTTTCCATAGTGAGAAACGGACGGATTCTGGAGATGTTCATGAGGTACAGGTGACAAGAGCGGGAAAGAGATTGGATATAGGGGGTGAAGGACAGATCAGAGTCTAGTATTACCCCAAGACAGCGGGCCTGGTGCCTAGGAGTTATGGTGATGCCACACACAGAGAGAAATAGCAGATGGGGTTGGTTAGAAGATGGCGGAAAGACAAAAGTTCTCTTATGGGTTTATTTCAGATGGGAGGGGACTGATGTCAGAGCGCGGACAGACGTCACTGTGTTTTGTAGCGGGGCTGGAGTGATGTCTGGGAAATTTAGCAAAAAAACTTGACATTGTTTTTTCCCATCATACCGATAGTACTACGTACCAAAAATACATAAAACTTGTCCACCCCCCTTTAAAGACCCTAGTAGGGGAAATTTGGATCTCTAACAAACAACAAAGAGCATGGGTCGATGCTAACTACAGCCCTAATCCCGCTATACCAGGGTACTTTAAAGATATGGACTCTAACATATCTTGGAAAATCCTCTGGGAAACCAAGCTCCTATGGCTTTCCTCAATTTTATAGTCTTTACCATTAGCTAAACATGACCACTTTTTCTTTTAAAATCTTCTCTTAAAAAATATGTGATACACTGATTCCGTTAGGAATTTCTAATTGTGACCAAAAATTTTTTCTACACTAATTTCTTTAGTTTGATGGCCATTCTACTTCCAAAACAAAGGGGCGTCCATGGGGGGGAAATTTTCACCCCCTTTGAAACATAACAGCATTCTGGAAAAGTGAGTATTTATTTTCAGAAGACAACCCCTACTCCTCCCATATCAGGTGGTATGGGCGTTTCATTGAAGACCTCCTCCTGATACGGGAAGGCTCCCACCGATATCCTTTATTCTTTTCATAAATAAAAAACCCACGAATCTTTATTTTACTTGAAGTACCCTCAAACAATTGACTTTCTTGACACACATTTGAAATCTAAAGTCAAACAATCCTGTTGCTCCCATTAGAAAATCCTCGCGCAAATTCATTTCTTTTAGCCCCTTTTTGCCCTCCCCCCACGTAATTTTATAAATACCATTGGGGAATCATTGGGCAAAAAAAAAAACCTATTCTCCTATGGAAAATAAAAAGGAAAAAACCCCTTTTAACATCAGCCTAAAAGAAAGAGGTATAAATGTATAACTTAAATTTTGCCAAAAATAAAGCAGACAAAAAAAAAGAGAAGACTTATTGTGCAAAAAACAAAAAAAAAAAAATAATTTTGATACAAACATGCAATCCGTTTTCTACACAATTTTTCACCCCAAATATACCCAAAATAAATTTTATTGTTAAGAAAAATTACCTATTATTTATAAACAAAATAATAACCACAATATTAAGTGAAGTGTTAACTTTGTTCCAAAAAGAGGCCCTACAATAGGTCATATCTCTCCCAGTCTTTTTCCATTAAAAAATGAATCCGGAAAAAACTGGTTACAACCCTTCAGGGTCCAAATGTGGCATAATATATGTTTAGTTGCAATTATATACAAAATAATAATCAAATTTTTTTCAAAACCCCTACAAAAAAAAACATACCCCAATATATGATTATTAAATTGCAACCTAAGGCTATGTCACACTGCTCGGAAAAAAACCCTTAAAGCGATCGTTCCCCTTCTGATGCGGGCCCCGACTTTTGTCACGTTTGTGCAAAAGGCGGCCGCTTCTGTTTTCCCCACCCCCCCATCAAAAGCATTGTATGGGAAGACGTCAAGAAGACGAGAAGCACCCGGGGTATTTTTAAAAATGTTGTATAATACGGCCCCCTGCCGAAAAGGGCAGAGAAAAGAGGCTGGAACAAACAACTCGTCTTTTCTATGCCGTTATGGCACCACATGGATCGTATTCCGCGTTTTAAAAAACAAAAGCGCCGGAGATACGATCGTAATCATGTCCTGTGGACAAAAAGCCTAAAAAAAATAGTTTATTTTAATAATCGCACAAAGTGAATGTGAAAATGTTGGGTTTACCAGTTCAACCCGAAAATCCGTACGACGCCATATATCTGATTCCACAAAAAAATGGGAAACCCGGAATGTCAACTGTTGCAAAAAAACTTTATCGTGTACAAATAGTGAAATACATTATGAAAAATTATAGCATCGAAAAAGTAAACATTGCAAGGGAGGAAATTTAAAACAAACTTTAGCTAAGGGGGCAAAAAGGATATTTTTTTTAAACATAGGCAACCTGTAGGGGTTTTAAAGTAGCCAGATTTATTTACCATCTAAAAAAGTTTTTATTTTTTAGGGTTTAAAAAAACATAGATATTCCCCTATTAAGGGTTTTAAACTTTATGTTTAAAGTGTTAATTTAAATGTTTGTCTACTATGGGGAATAAATAAG
>JAODAL010076545.1:0-13585 GCA_025379985.1 Phyllomedusa bahiana | reverse complement strand
GATCATCCAGTATATAGCAAATAAACAGCGGTGTGGTGTGCACGGCACCAGAAACAATGCATAACATATAGAAATAGCCAGCTCACCACTCCTTTAGTTATTGGGCTGCACGGCTGCTTTTCTGGAAGCAAGACTCCATGGTAAAAGTGCAAAGATTTGCCAGCAACTCCAAAGGTGGATGAAAAAACTGGAGGTCTTTATTGAAGAATAAAAACGTGGTGACAGCAATAGGCAGCAGGAAAGCTGACGCGTTTCAGGTCATGCTCGACCCTTAATCATAGCATAACTGACAGAAAACACCAACTCACTTATATACCTAAGTGAATACAAACATATTACTCACTTGAGGTAGGACAGGAACGCGGGCAAAGCTCCGAAGTCGCGTGCATGCGCACAAATGCCTACCCCGACAGCAGACCCACGAAAGATCGCGATACCCTAGACGCCCACGGATGACGTCACCTGGTCAGCTGTGGAAGCCATACCAGAGGAAGGGCGGAACACAGAGACCCAAACCCGAGACGGCAAACGCCACGCCTGACAGGAGTGGCATCGGCTACCCCACGTCAGAGCCTCCGAAATCCCGCCCACCCCTGCCTGGCAACAGCAAGTAGGTCCGATGCATAAGAGACAGATGTGCACAGCGCGCAACGAAGGAACCGCCAGCGTTACCACATCCCATCAGGTGAATGTGAAGAGACATAAAAATATATACAACGAAGGTAATATCATCTTATTTAATGCCCCTGAAGACTGCCGTGGTGCCGCCAATTTTCGGACATGTCGCCTTTAGTTTGTAAATGTAGTTATGCAAACACAATATCAGCAGCACTCTATAGCATACATGCCAACCCTCCCCTTTTTTATTGGCGGGGGGGTCCCGCTTTTTGGGGTCCCCTTCCCCCCCCCTCCCGGGGGAGTTGGCATTCCTCCCGCCGCCTGCAGGCGGCGGGGGTCCTTTAAATTACTGCGGTGCAAGAGTAGCGCGGGTGCGCTACTCTTGCGCCCCCGGGGAACCGCTCCTAAAAGGCGGGTGCAGCGGCCGCAGCGGCCGCTCACCCGCCCGCGTCTCACTGTGTGGGGAGGAGGCAGGAGGGATCCTTCCCTCCTCCCTCCTCCCCCTGTATGTACGGCGCCGGTTGTGCGCCGTAACATACAGTTCAGCGGCGCAGGGGGAAGTGACGCGCGGCTGCAGGGGAGTGACGCGCGGCTGCTCTCACTTCCCCCTGCGCCCCGAGGAGATCGGTCGTGATGGCTGGCAGCGCGCAGAGCTTGGTAAGGTAAGTGGATTTTATTATTTTTTTTTTTATTATGTTTTTGGGGCACAACCTGGCTAACGAGAGGGCAACTACCTAGCAACAATGGGGGTCATCACCTGGCAAAAAATGGGGGCATTACCTGGCAACAAAGGGGGCACTACCTGGCTACAAAGGGGCCTACCTGGCTAACAATGGGGCATACCTGGCAACAGAGGGGGGGCGCTACCTGGCTACAGAGGGGGCACTACCTGGCTAACAGATGGGGGCACTACCTGGCTAACAGATGGGGGCACTACCTGGCAACAGAGGGGGCACTACCTGGCAACAAAGGGGGCACTACCTGGGGAACAGAGGGGGCACTACCTGGCTAACAGATGGGTGCACTACCTGGCAACAGAGGGGGCACTACCTGGCAACAAAGGGGGCACTACCTGGCTAACAGATTGGGGGGGACTTCCTGGCTAACAGATGGGGGGACTTACCTGGCAACAGAGAGGGGCAACTACCTGGCTAACAGAAGGGGGGCACTACCTGGCAACAGAGGGGGCACTACCTGGCAACAAAGGGGGGCACTACCTGGCTATATGATGGGGGAACTTCCTGGCTAACAGATGGGGCAATACCTTGCAAAAAGAGGGGGGCACTACCTGGCAACAGAGGGGACATCTACCTGGCAACAGAGGGGGCACTACCTGGCAACAAAGGGGGCACAAACCGGCAACCAGAGGGGGCACTACCCGCAACAAAGGGGGCACTAACCCGGCTAACAGATGGGGGCACTACCTGGCTAACAGATGGGGGCACTACCTGGCAACAGAGGGGGCACTACCCTTTGGGAACAGAGGGTTCACTACCTGGCAACAATTGGGGGCACTACCTGGCAACAAAGGGGGCACTACCTGGCTAACAAATGGGGGCACTACCTGGCTAACAGATGGGGGCACTACCTGGCAACCAATGGGGGCACAACCTGGAACCAATGGGGGCAAATACCTGGCTAACCATGGGGGCACTACATTGGCTAACAATGGGGGCACTACCTGGCTAAAAATGGGGCACCTACCTGGCTAACAATGGGGGCACCTACCTGGCTAACAAAGGGGGGCACCTACCTGGCTACAAATTTGGCTCTACCTGCTACAGAGGGGGCATCTACTTGGCTACAAGGGGCATCTACCAGCCTGTAAGGGGGACTACCTGGTTATGGGGGGCTACTACCTGGCTATAAGGGCATCTACCTGGCTTTCTTCCAAAGCCGTTATGCAGTTAGGTGGAGTAGGTGTGGCTTTTTGAAGGGGCATGGCATACCGACAAGATGGGCGTGTCCATGCAAATTTTTTGCCGCGGCGCGCTACGCGCGCCGCCCACTTGAGTCTCCTGCTTTTCCATTTTCACAAGTTGGCAACTATGCTCTATAGACACTAAAAACGGTCAAAGAGGACGACATAAGAATTTTTTTGGGAACAGCATTTCTGTTCCTATGGAATATTTGAAAAAAAAATTGAGGTTCTTAGTTTACATTTTTGATCAAAACTGTAAATGCCCATGTACCGTGGCAAGGGGACTCCAATTCAGGTGGGAACCTATGCGACATGCAGCCTCTCTTGGTGTCTGTTCAGAACCTCCACGTTCAGGTTTAGAAGGTTCCAGTATAAACTGATCTGATAAAAAAGCCTGTGCAGGTGGGTGGACTGCATAAACCAAGCTAGGGACTAGCCACTTCCCCATACAAACAGTCAAAAAACTAATTTTTGTATTTTGACTGTTTGTATGGGGAAGTGGCTAGTCCCCAGCTTGGTTTATGCACTGCACCCACCTGCACAGGCTTTTTAATCAGATCAGGTTTATACCTGGAACCTTCTAACCCTGAAATGTGGAGGTCTGAACAGACACCAAGAGAGATAACATGTAGCGTAGGTTCCCACCTGGACTGGGGTCACCTTGCCACGGTAGGTGGGCATTTATAATTTTGATCAAAAATGTACACTAAGAACCTCAAAGTTTTACATATCTTTCATATTAGAAGAAATGCTATTCCAAACATTTTTATGTCCTTTTTGACCATTTTTAGTGTCTATAGAGTGCTGCTGATATTGTATTGTGTTTGCATGGCTTTTGAAGCCACAATAGTGTGCACCTATACGTTTATTCTTCAAAACGGATGTGCTAACCAGATTTTGTATTTTGACTGTAAATGTAGTTAAACCTGCCCAGTATCCATGTTACAACGTGGGCTAATAGACCTAGGGCAACTTGTCAGAAAAGCGGCACCTCCACGCCGGTTTTAAGGCGCATTAAATGAGAGTATAGAGCACCTGAATGAATTAACCTGTCAAAAATCTGGAGTCTGGTCTACCTTGCACAGTATAATCGATGCGCTTAATCTAGGTGCATAGCATAATTTAGACGTGTAGCATATCATTGCTAGCATATTTGAAGCTAATTTAGGTGCATTCAAATGTGTCGTGCCTGGCGTATCATGTACCTAGTTTTGGTATACGACAGTTCAATTATATAGCGAATAGGGCTATGACCAAAAAGAGTCATAGCCCTAATGGGACATGTCGCCCATGATGTGTAAGAGTCTGTTTAGATGTGGCATGCTGTAGATCCAGAAATATTTTGCATGGAGGAAATCTTTAGAGAGGAAGCTGCTGTATACCAGCTGGTATTATAGTCAGACTGAGACTGCAATATAACCATAGCAGTCAAATCCAATCAGCCCACCAGGGGCGTAGCTACAGGGGGTGCAGCAGTAGCAGTCGCTACCGGGCCCTGCAGCCTGAGGGGGCCCAAAAGCCCTTCTGCCACATAAGAAGATACCAGCATTGTAAATGGCACATGGTAACTGGGGGCCCAATTTCACTTTTTGCACCAGGGCCCAAGAGCTTGAAGTTACGCCTCTGCAGCCCACATACAGTATCGCCCCCTTCTCCCATACACTTATTGTGAAGAAAAAAGCATCACAGAAAATTTTGAGTTATTTGCGCCTCCTACACTTTAAATTGTAATCCCTGCTCCGCTGACTATTCCTGTAAACTGCGGACACAACTATGGCCTACAGGAGTAAGCGGCACATGTGGTGTGATGTAACAATGTCATCACGCCTCCTGTGCTGCGTCTCCAGGGCCACAAGCCTAAGGTTAGGTCTACACGGCATTGGACAAAAAACTCTCTGAAAACCAAATCCTAAAGCCATTCATAAAACAGAGCTTAGTGTCCAGTGCCTGTCAAAATCCGACCATTAAAGGGCTTTTGCCACGATGTAATGTTGACGTGGGATCCTCCAAAATGGGTATTTCATCACTTTTCTAAATATATGTGATTACAAAAAGGGAAGCCTGTGAGAGCTACAGCATTGCTCAGTCCCCCTTAGTTTCCTGACAGTTTACATTAGACACGACCAGGACACTGACAGGAGCTGATCTGGCCGTGCTTGCATGTTTGCACTTCTTATCGGATGACAGGGAACATGAAGGAGATTGCAAGGGGCTGGGGAGAAAGTGCAGTGCATGAGTCTGTCTGCTGCATAGAGAATCCACTGTTGTAATGTTATTATTTGAGTAAACTTTAGAGACGCTCCCTGCTTCCTCGCTCTCTGCTCACCCTCCGCCGCCTCACCCCTGCAGCTTTTCATGACTCAGGATGTTTTGTTTAGATTCTGAGCACATAAGAGGTAAGGAACTGACTTTGTGGCAAAACCCCTTTAATTACTATGGATTTCCGCAAAAAAAAAGCAACAAAAAAACGCACCAAAAAACGTCTGTCGGTTTACATAGACTTCAGTACAAAATTTTCTGCCCTGTTCTGGCATTTTTTGCAACATGTTTCAAAAAACGACCAGAGCAGAAAAAAAATGTCCTGTGTAGACTACTATTTTTTACTATTAAAGTCTATGGGATCTGCTTCGGTCGTTTTTTTCAGTGGTTTCCGAAAATGAAAAGCGCCCAAAAAAGACCGAAAACATGTGCAGTGGAGACATAGCCTAAGGCATCCTATCTTAGGCTTCTGACGTAGGAGATGTGAGGAGCTGTGGCCCAGTATAGGCAGCGGGATGACATCACACAGCCTGTGATGGACACAACCTCCTAGAGCGAGCTGTATGGTATCATTTTTTTTTATCAGTCAGAAGGCACTATTTAGAATAGGGGGACTACCTACAAGGGGTCACTGCACCTACCTACCTATAGGATGCCTATATACCTACACGGGCTTATTTACCTGCCTAGCTATAGATGACTATATACTTACCTACTGACCTATATAGCTACCCACCTATTGTGCTGACTCTATACTTAACTGAAGTTGGCCTATATTTCTACTTACCTAGAGTAAACCTACATACTTGGCTACTAGGGGCCTCTATACTTACTTAATGGGGGCTTATATACCAACCTACTGGGGGGCCTATATACCTATCTAGAGGGCAACTCTATGCCTATCTACTGAGCGCCTCTATGCCTACCTAATGAGGGCTTATATACCTACCTAGCTAATGCTGGATCTATATGCCAACCT
The DNA here is from genome assembly GCA_025379985.1 of Phyllomedusa bahiana. NCBI lineage: Eukaryota > Metazoa > Chordata > Amphibia > Anura > Hylidae > Phyllomedusa > Phyllomedusa bahiana. Next base: position 7,808 of record JAODAL010076545.1, on the reverse strand, counting down.
ACTGGGGGGCTATATACCTATTAACATGCCTACATGGGCCTATATATCCACTTTACTACCTTCATGGGGCTTTATATGTAACTACCTGGGGCCTATATACCTACTCATCTAGTCACAGGGGTCTATAAACCTACTTACTGGGTACCTCTATACCTACCTATATACTGGTGGATCTATATACCTACAGGGGGCCATTATAGCTACCTACAGGGGGCTGCTATACCTACCTAATGAGGGTCTATATACCTACCTAACTGCCAGGTTACCTATATACTTACCTACCTATGGTTGAGCCTATTTATCTATCTTCTTTATGGGAGCCTTTATACATACTTCCCTTCTGAGGGGCCTAAATACCTCCCTATCCACTTACTGGGAAGCCTTTATACCAACCTATCTAGGGCTTATATTCCTACCTACCTAATGGGAGTCCTATGTACCTACCTATCTACTTAATGTGGGGGCTATAGCTGACTAATTGCAGCCTACCTACATTAAAAGGAGTTCACCTATCTGCTTATCTACTTTGAATGTATGTCTGCCTTCTATATGGGGACACAAAGCAAAAATAAAACTTAGTGCACAAATGTGAGCCTCATAGCCATCAGGGGGTACATTACTACTAGGGGCACAAAGGAGTAATTATTACCATTAGAGGTGCTATGGATGGGGAACAACACAATCACCTCCACTCTTGACATGGTCGCCCCTCTCACACACAACAGAACCTGCAAAATCAACAGACAACCCTGGCACACACACTCCGCCAAACAGCTGAGGCGAGCTTCCAGAATTGCTGAACGCCGCTGGATGAAAACTCGCTCCACCACTGACTTTACCTCAAACAATTACTACATACATTTAAATCTGCACTCACCTCAGCCAAACAAGACTTCTTTACGACTCTCATATTCTCCCTGGCTCACAACCCTAGACAACTTTTTAACACCTTCAACTCTCTCCTGCGTCACCTGCACCTCCTCCCCCATCTCTCCTCTCAGCAGATGACTTGGCCACTCACTTCCAAAATAAAATAAATCTCATCAGACAAAGCTTCACCCGGCAGTCCCCTTAGCCTACCTCTATTCCTGCAGTGTCCCCACAGCCCACCTCTACACCTGCTCATCACTATCCCCCCTATTCTTCTGTCACTCCTGACAAGCTTTCCTTTCTACTGTCCAAATCCAACCTCACCACCTGTAGTCTTGACCCACTGCCATCCCACCTCATCCCAGACCTCAGTGCTGCTATCATCCCAGCCCTCGCCCATCTCTTCAACCTATCATTAACCTCTGGCATCTTCCCTTCCTCCTTTAAACATGCGGCCATCACACCCATCCTTAAGAAACCATCTCTTGCCCCCTCCTCACTGTCCAACTATCGCCCCATCTCACTGCTTCCATTCGCCTCTAAGGTACTTGAACAGCACGTCTATCTTCAACTGTCCTCCCATCTCTCCACCAACTCTCTTCTTGACCTGCTGCAATCTGGTTTCCGACCTCACCACTCTACAGAAACTGCCCTAACCAAAGTCACCAATGACCTAGTAACTGCTAAAGCCTCATGCCACTACTCTGTGCTCCTCCTCTTGGACCTGTCCTCCGCCTTTGACACTGTCGACCATTCCCTCCTGCTCCCTCAGCATCACAGACTTTGCCCTCTCCTGGATCTCCTCATACCTCACTGATCGGACATTCAGCGTTTCTCACTCTCGCTCCACCTCCTCCTCTCGCCCGCTATTTGTTGGTGTCCCCCAGGGGTCAGTCTTGGGCCCACTACTCTTCTCTATCTACACCCTTTGTCTTTCATCCATATCCACCTTCTTCTCTTCCCGCCTCCTAAAACTAAATGTGGAGAAAACTGAATTTATCATCTTCCCCCCATCCCACTCTATCCCTCCATCTGATCTCTCTATCACTGTCAACGGCTCTACACTCTCTGCCTTGGGATAACCTTTGACTCCAATCTGTCCTTCAAACCGCTCATCCAAACCCTCACCTCTGCCTGCCGCCTCCACCTGAAAAATATCTCCCGTATCCGCTTATTCCTTAACTTTGAAAGCACAAAAATGCTGGTCCATGCCCTTGTCATTTCCCACCTAGACTACTGCAACATCCTTCTCTGTGGCCTCCCATCCAGGACTCTCGCTCCCCTCCAATCCATCCTTCACTCTGCTCCCCGTCTTATCCACCTCTCTCCTCGATACTCCTCTGCCTCTCCTCTCTGCCAATCCCTTCACTGGCTGCCCATTGCCCAGCGAATCCAGTTCAAGTTACTAACCATGACCTACTAGGCTCTCCATAACCTCTCCCCTCCATACATCTCTGCCTTAATCTCCAGATACCTCCCCTCACGCAACCTCCGCTCCTCACAGGACCTTCTTCTTTGCTCTCCTCTTGTCAGCTCCTCACATAACCGTCTCCAAGACTTCTCCCGTGCTTCCCCCACACTCTGGAACTCACTGCCCCAACACATCAGACCCTCTCCCTCACTCACTTGCCTCAAACGTATCCTGAAAACCCATCTCTTCAGGATTGCCTATAACCAACAATAACCCTGTTGCACTACTCCAGCCCACAAAATGTCCCCCTCACCTTCTGTCTCTTCCCTCCTTCCCTGTAGACTGTAAGCCCTCATGGGCAGGGCCCTTTCTCCCTCTGTACCTGTTGTTAGTCACATATTGTCACTATTGTAATTGTCTGACTTATGTTATGTATGTAACCCCCTGAATTTACAGCGCCCTGGAACCAAGGGCGCTCTAAAATAAATAATAATAATAATAATTTATACAGAGGTAGAGACAGGTAGGGAGGCTGAAAAGTGAGGAGTCTAACATGTTTGTGTAGTAAATTCTGCATAGACGAGTTGTGGCTGGGAGAAATCAATATGACAGTCTGAAGCGGATGAAGAAGAAAAGGAAAAGGGAATGACTCTCATCAGAGAAGAAGTCTCCTGTGAGTCCCTGGATGTCAATGCTTATTTTGCATTTGTGCTGGATCAGTGCTGTATTTACTGTCATGTGATAACAACCTGAACTGGTATCTGACCACTATGAGGCACTACATGACGGTATCGTAGGTTATATCGGTGCTTGTATAGTGGCAGCATACACTGGTCCCTGATCGTAAAAGCAAGTGCAAGCCTGTTCCTGTGATTAGGGGTTTCTATCACTTTTTCTTTCTTGCTTGCGTTTGTAGTGTTATTTATTTTAGAAAGTGATGAAGTACGTGACCAGGGGAAAATTTGCAGCTGGATATTGTATGTAGGTTGCTGGGGTTTTGTGCTAGAGCTGCTTTTTAGTCCCAGTCCAGACCCGCTCATAACTTACTGGTTCTCTCTCACATGAGGATGGGAATTCACTTCATCTGGTTTTCGTCTCTGCTCAGTTTCTGACATTATTTCCTTTCTCTCTGGTCACAACCTTTTCTCCTTCATTAATAGCAATTCTCAGCCTCCACAGGACTTTCCTCCAATCACTCATACAGAGATCCACACACCATTAATAATTTCATCACACCACGGCCATAGAGTGAATTTGTCCTATTTACAAAAGTCTATGCCCAAGTCTTAAAAAAAATACTGAACTTCAGAGAGCAATGATAGGAAGTGATCTGAAAACTGCTATACCTATGAGAGATGTCATTACGGGATAGCTAGCAATGCTGAAGTGGCAGGTTACAGAAATGCTGACACCTGAGAAATCTGCTCTGTGGAGCAGAGGCTACACTCAATCCATAATGGATGAGGTTGGAGAATAGAAGGACTAGCTCTATGCCCTGAGTGTAAATTATTTTAGCTTGTTCTTGTAGAGATCAGGAGCAATCATAAAGAGGTGTAATTGGTGTAAAATGATTTGTCCTCCTTGTGGGTTCATAACTTGTGCAACAATGGCCCTGAACAACGCCCCCCCAATAAAAGGGGTTTTGCCATGATCTCATTTCATACCTCCTGCATCCAGCTCTTCAGCTCTGTGTGCTCAGAAGGGGCATGGTAAATTTTTTTTAAATTTTGCATATCATGTACCCAGCAGGATGACATCACCAGGCCTTCCTCTCTTCAGTCAAAGAAAGGTCTGTTTTATGTAAAGAAATTGTGAATAGCTGAAGGTAAAGTTTTTTGCCTCCAGGCACAAAGGTCCTAGGTTCAAATTCCTGCAGGAACCAAACCTGAAAGGTTTTTTTTTCTTTTTATCAATGCACAGACCTGATTGAGGTTTCTTTTTTATTTATTTGCACTGTTTGACTAATTACTAAGGAGTACAGGGGACAGGAGTACAATGACATCACCTGGGGTTTGAACACCCAGTAGCTGCCAGAGAGGAGAAGGGATGTCTGAGCATGTGCGACCAGGACTGAGGAGCTCTCAGCCCTGTTCGAAATCCCTGAACCCCCCTTTGTAAAAAAATGGGTCACTAAAAAGGAGCAGCTAAACAAAAAGGGTGGCAGAATTTTTAAAATACCGATATACTTGAGTAAAGCCGACCCGAGTATAAGCCGACCCCCTATTTTTGCCACAAAAAAACGGAAAAATTATTGACTCGAGTATAAGCCTAGGGTGGAAAATGCGCGGCTACTGGTAAATTTCAAAAATAAAAATAGATACCAATAAAAATTACAATGGGCGGGTTATATGTCCCCCATAAGGTTATACTAGGCGGGTTTATGTCCCCATAGGTAGTACTAGGCAGGTTTTGCCCCATAGGTTTAAGCAGGTTAGTCCCCATGGGTTTAGTTATAGGCAGGGTTATATCCCCATAGGTAGCTATAGGCAGATCTTTGTCCCCATAGGTAGCATAGGCAAGTCATGTCCCCATGGTAGCATGGGCAGAGTCATGTCCCCATAGTAGCTATAGGCAATCATGTCCCCATAGGTAGCTATAGTCAGTCATGTCCCCATAGATAGCTATAGCAGTCATTTCCCCATAGGTAGTTATAGGCAGTCATGTCCCCATAGGTAGTTTATAGGCAGTTATATCCCCATAAGTAGCTATAGGCAGTCATGTCCCCATAGGTAGCTATAGGCAGTCATGCCCCCATAGGTAGCTATAGGCAGTCATGCCCCCATAGGTCGCGATAGGCAGTCATGTCCCCATAGGTAGTTATGGGGCGTCATTTCCCCATAAGTAGTTATTTAAAAAAAATAAAATAAATAAATACAAGTACAGTACTCACCTCGGTCCCTCACCGCTCCGCCTCCGGGCGCACCACCCTTCCTCTTGCCGCACAGGCGGGTAAAAGTCATCAGCCGCGAAAACGCACCTGATGCCCACACGCTGCCTGTTGCCGGAAACTCCGGCCACCGCCACCCAGCAGCCGCTCGGAGCCCTACTGCGGAGCAGGGAGCGCACGCTCTGTGCTCTGCAGTGGTATCTTCTCCTGTATGCGTTCCGGAGGAGTCGCATACAGGGGAAGAGATCGCCGACAGCTCCCGGGCCACGGGCTGTCTGCTGTACTCGGCAATCACTTTTTAATGGCTCCCCGAGGGGCCGTAATTAGCTGATTTGTCCCTGCCGGCGTTCAGGCCATCGCAGTGCCCGAGCGCCAACAGTGACTCGAGTATAAGCCAAGGTCGGATTTATCAGCACATTTTTTGTGCTGAAAAACTCGGCTTATACTCGAGTATATACGGTAATAATGAATGGTGAAAATGTTTATTTCATTTGCAAGCTTCCCACGTCAATTTTACTTCGTGGCAAAACCCCTTTAAGTAGAGTTGAGATTTTCTTAGTGGGGAAAGAGAAGACTCTTTTGGCCTTTATCAAGTGAATAGGGCCATAAGGTAACATTACCAAGAGCTTTGTTGCACAAAATAGATATTGTAAATGGTGATTACATAACCAGGGATGATATTTATCCACAGAGGAACAGAACAATGCAGAATTCTAGGAAAAGATCTCTAAGAATTTTAGCTGCGGGAGACTTAAAGGGAATGTGTCATCAAAAATGACTTATTGTTTAACTCACATTTTTATGTACAAACACATTTTTTAAGAATTTTTTATTTTTTTTTTAATTTTCCATATCACTTTCAATATTTTTTTATAATTCTTAAGTCCTGCAGCTTTCACTTTGGCCACTAGGCCTAATAATAGTCTGACACTTCCTGTTCTATAAAGAAAGATTCTCAGTTATCTGCTCATTATCAGCACAAAGAGGGTCAAACTGAAAGGAGACACCCGTGGGAATAGATAACACAGGATCTACCAGTCACAAGAGGAGATTGTCACAATTTACCCTTTCACCTCCCTGCACACTGATTTCTTCCCAGGTCACAAAGCATGACTAGAAAACTCTCCTATAGAAGTCAATGGGACTGAGTCAGTCTTAAGTCTCCTATGTGCATGAATTTATTGTAAAGCATCTCTCTGACTGCTGTTAAAGCAGTGCAAACAAGGCCTAGTGGCCAAAGTGTAAACTGTAAGACTTGACAATTATTAAAAAATATTGAAATAGATATGAAAAACAAAAAAAAAAAAAACACCAACAAAAACCAAAAAAATTTTTTTAAACATAAAAACGTAAAGTTTAAACAATGACTCTTTTTTTAAATGACACTTTCCCCTTTAACGATTTCTCCGGGGAGTCGGGGAAATTTCCCTTTGGGTTTGTGGGAAAAGGTCCCCCATTCATTCCGGGAGATTTGGGCAACAAAGGCAATATTTTTAAAACCCAAAAAAAATTTTTTTTAAATTTTTCTATCTACTACCTGGGTGACAGCTCGTTTTTTTTTGGGCCCTGAAGTAAAAAATTTTTTTGGGTTAAAATTTTTAAAGGGAAACAAATAATTTTTTTGATCAATTTTACTTCACTTTTTTTCAAAGGCAAAGTGGCTAAATAAAACCCACAATTTTGGTGCTTTTTTTCTTCTTTTTAGAGCATTCACTATACTGTAAAAATTAAGGGTTTTAATTTTTTTCTGGATCAGACTTTTTTTTGGATATGGGCATACCAGAAAAATTTTTAAATGTGCAAATCCTCTCCTCCCTCGTCAACACTGACTTGGCCGCTTCCTGGATAAACCTCGTACCTCACGGGTCGGACATTCATTGGTTTTCTCACTCTCGCACCACCTCCTCCTCTCGTCCCTCTCTTTTTTGGGGTCCCCAGGGGGCAGTCCCCGGGGCCCCCTACTCTTTTCAAACTACAAAACCTTTGGGCCCGGGGCAACTAAAAAAGAATTTGCTGCTTTCAGCACCACCTAAAATACTGAAAGACACCCACTTTATATCTCGAGTCCTGAAATTAAAAATCTCTAATTCTTTCCCGGGTCCCAGACTGTCTATTGTCTATTTCCCCCCTTTTTTCTCCCCCCGTCTTCTAAAACTAAATGTGGGGAAAAACGAATTCAACATCTTTCCCCCCATCCCCCTCTATACCCCCACCTGATCTTTTCTTATCACTATCAAAAGTTCCACACTCTCAAACCTTTTCCCGCAAGTCCGCTGCCTTTGGGGTAACCTTTGACTCCCTCGGGCATCCAGGCCCCCCACCTCCGCCTTCCGCCCCCCACCTGAAAAATTTCTCTCGCTCCCTTTTAATTTTCCCCAACCCTTTTTCTCCCACAAAAATTCCCGGCCCCTGCCCTTTTCCCTCTCTCGCCTAACCCCAATTTTCAACATTCTTCCCCTGTTAGCCTCCCACTAGCACCCTCCAATCCATCCTTTTCTCTGGGGCCCCTCATCCCCCTCTCTCCTCCCCCCTACTCCTCTTCCCCCTCCCCTCTCCAAATCCCCTTTACTGCTTCCCTTTGCCCCCGCGAATTAATTTCAAGTTTTCTAACCATGACCTACCAAAAACTCCTATAAAAAA
>JAODAL010076544.1:0-13585 GCA_025379985.1 Phyllomedusa bahiana | reverse complement strand
ATTTTTTTTGTATGTGTTTTTTCTGTAAACTGTTAGTGTAGGGACTCACAAGACATGAGGACTGTTGATGCCGGTTGCGAGCTTGTGTACCGGGGCCCCTGTACAAACTAATACCTCATATTTAACATTTTTGCAGTATGTCATATTTTTTATCTGCCAAACAGTGCTGGGGAGCGGAGGGTGCCTGTACCTTGTGTGGGACACCCAGAAGGTGCTGGGCAGCCAGCATAATCTATTAGTATGGGTGTCACTAATAGGCTGTAAGCCACCATGGTGCACCACACGTATCTGTATTTGTGGCACCCTTCTGTATCGCCTTATTTATATGCATTTGTAGTACTAGCAACCACCCCCCTCATGCACTGAGGGTGTGTGAGTGGTTGTTTTATTGGTATTTTTGCATTTGTGCAATCTCCCCATGCATTATACTGTGGCTTTTCTGCATGCTGGTGTGAACAGGTATTACACTAATGTGCAGTTTTTTTATCATCTAGTGTTCCCATAGTGGTGGGGTGTGTGAGTTGTTGTTTGATTGGTATTTTTGCATTTGTGCAATCTCCCCATGCATTATACTGTGGCTTTTCTGCATACTGGTGTGAACAGGTATTAAACTAATGTGCAGTTTTTTATCATCTAATTGTTCCCCTAGTGGTGGGGTATGTGAGTGGTTGTTTTATTGGTATTTTTGCATTTGTGCAATCTCCCCATGTATTGTACTGTAGCTTTTCTGCATGCTGGTGTGAACAGGTATTAAACTAATGTGCAATTTTTTTTATCATCTAATTGTTCCCCTAGTGGTGGGGTGTGTGAGCTGCTGCTCAGCAATTAACTGCACCTTTTCCCAGGTAGAATATAGGCCAGAGCTGCCTGCTACTAGGTTCAGTCTAGTCCAGCCATTGAGCTGTGAACATGGCCCGAAAAATTGCAGTGTTTTTTTGAGTAAGTAACGTCCCACTTTTTGTATGTGTTTTTTCTCACCATTTTCCTTAATATTACTAAAAAAAAATTACTGACAGCCCAAACCGCAACTTTTAGCCCCTGAGGACCTTACAAATTTATATGACCTATATGTGACAGAAAATAGCGCAACGGCAAACCTTTTTTTTAGTGCTACTTTTTCTGTTTACAAAACTATATATATATTTTTTTAAAAATAGACTTTACTAAAAAATGTTTTACCATTTTAATTGATATTATTAAGAAAAAAGGTAAAAAAAAATACTGACCGCCCAAACTACAGCTTTTAGCGGCGCCCACGATGACCCTAAACCTTGATATCACCTATATGTAAACACTCGAGAGAGAAAAGTGACGCAACAATGAAACGTATTTCGCACCACTTTATTATGAAAAAATTTATAAATGAAAAAAATACTGACAGCCCAAGCAACAACTTTTAGCCCCGCCCCTGAGGACCCTAAAACTGACATCACTGATTATGTAAACAATCGCTGAGGGAAAAGTGATGCAACAAAGAAACCTATTTGTGCCAATTTATTATGGAAAAATCTATGAATAAAAAAATTGACATCCCAAACTGCAGCTTTTAGACCCGTGAGTGAAAAGTGACGCAACAATGAAACCTATTTTGCACCTCTTTATTATTACATAATCTATAAATAAAAAAAAATACTGACAGCCCAAATCACAGCTTTTAGCCCCGCCCCCGAGGACCCTAAAATTTTTATATCATCTACATGTAAACATAACCATAACATTTTATATCACCTATATGTAAACACTCGCGAGGGAAAAGTGACACAGCAATGAAACCTGTTTTGCACCACTTTATTACTGAAAAACCTATAAATAAAAAAAATTGATGTCCCAAACTGCAGCTTTTAGCCCCACCCCCGAGAAGCCTAACATTTTATATCACCTATATCTAAACATCCCTGATGACAAGTGACACAAAATTACAAAACTTTTTAGCGCACTCGTTGCTCCCTGTGTCCTGGCATAGATGACTGGACGTCATAAGTGGCATGATGATATTCTCACGCAACCTTTATCATATACTCCCATATGCCCCAAGCCTGCTTGCATCCCACCAGAGTACTCTGTTGGGCAGGAATGCACATAGAGTTGATGAGACCGCCAGCACTACGGGCCCACGGCTGCAGCCCAGCTGTCGGCAGATTTCCAGTTCAGGGCAACAGTAATTTTATCCAGGGCACAAGCCCCATATGAAACTGCCCCTTGATACCAATGGCTTGTGTGAACAGAAATCTGGATCCATCTTACTGGGCCATATTTCTCCACTGTTCAATGATCTGGAGTTTCTGTTTCCTTTAGACTACAGTATTCCTCGTGCTACCTGCAGATAAGTATCTGGTTGGCTATAATCCCATTCACATTGCAAGGCGTTACACCCAATAGGTGGTGCTGCAGAGTCCTAGTTCATTTCCCATGAGCCTTTTTGAATATATTTAGATTTCAGCGGGGCCACTAATGGTGTATAAGTCTCCACGCACCTACATGGTGTCACGGACGCCCCTGCGACCACTGTCCCGGGTCGCAGGCGCGCCCGTGCTCCTGCACCGAGTGGAGCCCCATCCCGCACGTCGGGTTCGGGGTCCGCTCGCCTCCCCGTCCCCGCCGCATGCACTTACCCGCCACGCTCCTGCTCAGGCTGCTTCCGGGTCCCGGCGCGTAGCACCGCCCCTAGGGCGAGGCGCGCGCCGCAATTTGAATTTAAAGGGGCAGTGCGCCGTAATTGGTTCATTGCCGGCACTGCTCTATTTTAGTCCGGTCACTTCCTCCCGGCCCCCGCCGGACCCTTGGTGTTCATCCCCATGGTGAAGTGTTCCTGAGTTTTTAGTTTGCCTTTCCTGTGTAGGGACCCCTGCTCCTCCCCGTCTACGAACCTTGCCCCCCTGCCCCGACCCCTGCTTTCTACCTTCCCAAAACCCCGGCCCCTGCCCGCCCTTCTGTCTGTCCTCACTACGACCCTGCGGCCGTTCCCCTGTACCCCACCCTTGGGCCCCCCAGCAGGCAAGCCCCCCCGGGGGTAGTGACCTGTGGACACCCGCCCCAGCAAGAACCCCCGCTTTGCGGGGGCTCTGGTGAAACCGGGGGACCATTTAGATTCCACCCCCGGGTGGGGTTTAAACCATCGCCTGCGGGGGTTTCAGGGCCCCCTCCAAAATTTTAAACGTGGGATCGACCAGGATCCCGCCAAAGGGCCCTTGCCAATGGGGCCAACATCACCCCCGTCGGGGGCCAAGGAAAATCGCAAAGATTGTGCAGCAACGCAGCAGCTCGAAAAACTCTCCCCCTTGGGCAGCACTCGTCCCCACCGCACAGCCACCGCCATTCCGTTTCCTGCCTCAGGGGGGTTTCCGTGATCCCCGGGGCCCCAACTTCGGTGTCATCCACCCAAAGTTCAGCGGGACCCGAAACTTGCAGGGGGTTTATCACCCCAATGCTCTATGCACGTGGATATGACCGCCCAGTTCCTTTCCGCTTGCGAAGGGGGCTTCTGGTTAGCCCCCTTTTCCGGGAAAGCCCGGGATGGGCTACACCGCTATGGGACAGAGTGATCCGGTGACGGCGGATTCCGTCATTCCTCAGTGGCCCGCAACGTTTTCGAGGAACCACCCGGCCCTCCCCCCCGCGAGCGCCCTCCTAAACTACGCCAGGGAGACCTGTCTGTGGGAGATATGGTAAAATTTCCTTTACGGGGCCCTCTAACTGAATGGAACGAGGCCGCACTATGGTAGTTAAAAGAAGGGACTCCAAAAGCCCGGTTAAAGAGTTTTGGGCCGCTAGAGCCTCCCTCCTCCTTACGATTTGGGCCCTTTGGGCCCCATCGATATCGCTTCATTGAAGGGAGGAGGAGCTTCTGCCAAGAACGTCATCAGCCCAACCTCCCCGGTTTCCTCCTGGCACCGGTGTTTGGGGGGCCCCCGGGCACACACCCTCCAACACCCCACAAACGCCCCAATGCGATTGATGGGCTCGTCTCTCTGACAAAAATTTTGGGCCCACGGCGACAACTGAATTTGTCTTACTGTGGCACCCCAACATTTTTCGGGGGAATTTCCCAAGGCCCCAGGTGCGGGAAACTCCCCACAGGATCTGTGGGAGGGCATTCCTAGGGGCAACCTCCTCCTCTCCACGCCGTTGACCCTTGCGGGTCGTGTCAGTGCGGTTCACATTCGGGTTCGGGGTTTCTGGACGGGCTCCCCCGGGGAACTTCACCCCCAGCCTCTAGGGGGGCTTTTTATCGGCTTCCAAAAGTGGTTAGTCTGGAAAAAACCGTTGTCAAATCTCCTCGTCGCGGGGAGTGCGGGGCGACACCATCCAGTTCGTCACCAACACGTCCTCCAATTGGAGGCACTGCAAAAGGGAAAAAATCGCCTTTATTTTTGCCTCCTCCTCGTGGGCGATCCTCCCGGGGCTCCCATGGCTACGGCTCCACTTTTCCTATCCGGGATGGCCCTTCGGGAGAGGTGATTCGTTGGGGTCCAAGTCGGGGGCTTGTTTGGGGGCACCTGCCCTGTTCCCGTTTTTAAAAACCTTCGGAGCCCCGGGCCCCGGGCTGCCGCCCGAATTCTGGGTACGCGTGTGTTTCCCGAAGACAACCCAAAGGTCTTCCTTGCATCGTCCATAAGGGCCCCGAATGATTTATTGCCCGGGTACCATCCCCCCGGGCCGATCTCCCCCACTGTCATTCCAACCCCAAGCCATGTGGGGAGTCACCCCAGGAAATCTAAAAAAGGGGTTCCCCAGAATCCTCTCCCCCGCTGGGCGGGGTTTTTTTTTCTTGGAGAAGAAGGAGGTACCTTAGGCCCTGTATTGATTACCGGGGCTGAACAAACAGGGTAAAGAACCGTTCCCCCTTGGCGATCACGGGAATTTTTGATCCCTGCAAGGGCCAAGTTTTTTCCAATTGGATTTGAGAGGGCCTACAATTGGTCCAAACCGAAAGGGGGCATAATGGAAGAGGCCTTCACACCGGGGAGGGCACTCGATACCTGGGATCCCCTTCGGACTCTGTAAGCCCAGCGTTTTCAGGAGCTCGTGAATGACGTCTTCGGGGACTCCTCCTCTTTTGGGGGTTGTTTCCCTGAGAAAATAGGTTTTCCCCCCCCTGCCCCGGGAACCCCCCGGCCATGTCCTCAATTGACTTCCGGGGAACCACTGTATGCCAACTAGGGAATGCTCTTCCACCGATAGCCTCCCTTTCTGGGGTTTGTTCTTGCCCAGGCCTACGTGGACCCGCTAAACGTCTACCGTATTGAAAAGGGCCACCCCCTCGGTGCGGGAATCAATTTTTGGGCTTTGCAATTACTATCCCAATTCATCCCGACTTTTCTACCTGGGGGCCCCGATAGTGGCCTCCCAGGAAAAAACCAATCCAAAGGGGGCCTCGGGGAAAGGGGCGTTTGTAAAGCCAAATCCCCTTCGGGTTCTACCTTGCCTCCAGACCCCCAAACCCTTCATTTTGGAAGTGGATCCCCTGTCTGTGGGACCGGGAGCAGTCCTTACACAAAAAGGGCCATAAGACTGTGCTCGGCTTCTTTCCAAGACTTTCTTCACCGAGGGGAATTACACGTTTGGGCGACCGGGAGTACTGGCCCATCAAATTGGCTCTGGGGGAGTGGCGTTATCTGCTGGGGGGCGCCTTTTTCCCCATTCTATTACTGGGACCACAAGAACCCCAAACTGCGACTGCCCAGCGCCCTTAAAACCCACGCCACCGGGTGTCCTTTCTTCTCCCGGTTGATTTCAGATCCATTTCGGGCCACCCGAAAGAATTGAGGCTGTGCCCTCCCCCGTGCTTCCCGGGTGGGTAAAGGGCCCTCCCTGAACAATCATCCCCCAGAAGTTCACTCGGCTGCTCCAGGGCCCCCGGGAAGGCCCCCTTTTGGGAAGGATTATGTCGTTGCTCCCCGCAACGTATCTTGAAAGGGGGATTTTGTCATTGGGGGCGGGCCACCGGCGCCCGAAAGAACCTTCACCGAATCCCGGTTTTTTGGGTGGCCAGACTGGGGAAGGAAATAGGACTTGTTGCGTCTTGCACTCCGGGCCCCGGAAACAAGACCCCACGCAAAGCCGGAGCCTACTTCACCACCCGTTCCCATAACCCTGGACAAATTTCGGGGACTTAAAACCCGACCTCCCCCGTGTCGGGCAACACCTTTTAACTGGGGATTACTGATCGCTTTTCCAAAAGGGCGCACTTCGCCCCTTTTCCCGGGGTGAAACCCCCCCCCCGGTATTTGGGTTTCCCCTCCTGGACTCCCTCAGAAAAATTGTCCTGGGATGGGGGATTTCATTTTTTTCCCCAGGTTTTGGCGACCCCTGTGCAACCAACTAGGTAAACCCCGTTTTTTTGGTACCACCCACAGCAAACCCGGCCGGGTTTTGGGGAGGGTAACCAATTGGGGTTGCTCCCTTCGTCATTTCGTCAGGCACGAAAAGATGATTGGGCCAATTTCTCCCCGTGGGCAGTTTCCCCTATAACTCCCTTGAGTCTGGCCCGGGGGGGGTCCCTCTTTAATGTGTAGGGCCTTACCCGCCCCCTCCCCCTCTTGCAACCTCCTCTGGGGGTCCCGGCGGCGGAAGCACTGGTACAAGACATAAAAGGCCCATCTGGTCCCAGCCCTCAGTCGCTGCTCCCGCCCCCGAGCGCATGAAGTCTCAAGCGGACAAGAGAAACCCTCCCCCCGGGTTTTCTCCCCAGGTGAAAAGTGTGGTCTCGTCTAGATATGTCGCTTAAAGATGTTCTCACAAATGGGACCCCGTTTCTGGGACCCTTTGAGGTCATCCCGCATCAACCGGTAGCATCAAACCCCCGGTTTCCCAAGAAAATTTCCCCCAACCGTTTCATGTCCCCTTATTAAAACCCCCTCTGGTCCTTAACCTTTTTTTCCCCAGAAACCGCTCCTCCCCGTCTGTGGCTGATGCGCCCAAGTCTTCGGGGTCAAGGAGTTTTGGGGCATGAGAAAACTAGGGGAAAAAACATACTTCTTTGGGGGATGGAGGGGTTCGGTCCTGAAAATCCTGGGGGCCCGGGGGAGAACATCCTGAACCGCAGTCCTCCAGAGATTTCTCCAGTCCCCGTAAAGGGGGAGGGCCCCAAGGGGGGGGGGGGGCTGCAGGCGCCCTGCGACCACCCGTCCCGGGTCGCGGCGCCCGTGCCCCTGCAAACCCAGCGGAGCCCCGTCCCGATGGGTTCGGGGGCCGCTCACCTCCCGTCCCCCCGGGATTTCACTTAACCGGCACGCTCCTGTCGGTCTTCCGGGGGTCCCGGCTGTGTCGCCCCTGGGGCGGGGCGCCCGCGCCGGCAATTTGAATTTAAAGGGGCATGCGCCGGGATTGGGTTCATTGCCGGGGATGCTCTATTTAGTCCGGGCACTTCCTGCGGCCCTCGCCGGACCTTGGTGTTTATCCCCTGGGGGAAGGGGTTTTTGACGTTCCAGTTTGCCTTCCGTTTTACCGACCCTCTGCTCGTCCACCGTTCAACCTTTTCCCCCTCCCTGAACCTGCTTTTTCCTCCCCGAACCAGAGCCGCCTGTCCTGACCCTTTTGTCTGTCCCCGACTACGAGCCTGCTCCGTTTTGTACCCCGCACCCTTTGGGCCCCCACCGCGGGAAGCTCCGCCAGGGTATGACGGTGGACACCCCCCGCAGCAAGCCCCTCCCGCTTTGCGGCGGGGTCTGGGGGAAAACCGGGGGCCCCCCCTTTTAAATTCCCCTCCTGGGAGGGGCTTACCCACGCCTGCGGTGGTCCAGTGGATCCACCTCCCGAATTTTACAATGGTGTCTTTTCCTAAGGAGGAACGTTTCAAGCTAACCTTAGAGTTTCTAACCTAGCCGGACACGATTCTGCCCTGCAATTTATAAGGGGAAACATTCTGGAAAAAAACTCCTGCAGATGAAGAACTGGGATGGAAACAAACCCTTTTCCAAGCATGGGTCAGTGAGTAGGATGTGACTTAAAAAAAAATTCCAATAGGGGGTGCGCAAGGGGGCAACTAAAGGTGTATAAGTTCCAGTTCTCCGTAATAAAATAATATATAACCCCTTTTTGATCTGCATCTTTGGGTGACACCCCAATGGAAAAAAATGGATAAGGGGGAAGAGCTGACCCTAACTGTCCCTGAATCTTTCCCTACATCTCCCCTAAATTCCAAATATCACCGACCTTTGTTGTCCCTGAAAATATCTCTAAGATTATTCTAAACTACAACAGACCATGACACAAGGAGCTGCGGAAACCAGACACAACTGAGACAAAGAAGAAT
The DNA here is from genome assembly GCA_025379985.1 of Phyllomedusa bahiana. NCBI lineage: Eukaryota > Metazoa > Chordata > Amphibia > Anura > Hylidae > Phyllomedusa > Phyllomedusa bahiana. The sequence continues at coordinate 5,331 of JAODAL010076544.1, read as the reverse complement.
TCAGGAAAAATTTTCAAAGGAAACTAGAACAAAAATATACAAAAAAATCAAGACTGGATAACTACAGTATATACAGAAGACTTAGCGGATTCTAGACACAGTCACTCAGGACAGACAAATGGTCGCCCGTCCTGCCCCCAAAAGGGAAATTTCAGAGAGAAGTAGCAGTAGCACTCCCCTCGAATGAGCCAGAGCTGCGCAGCAAGGAAGGCTGATCTGCCAACATACTGTATGTATCACGATGCACTCCGTGGGGTCCGCTTATGACTGCAGACGCGTTTGTGATTGCATTCCCCGGTCCCGATGTTACTCACCTGTCCCCGCTCCTGCTACACTCTCCTGCTCTGTCTCTGGTCATTGCACACGTGTCAAGCCCATAGGGCACACGTGTGTCGGCTTTCTCAGATTTAGTGCACCGCTGATTAACCAATTACCGGTCACTGGACGCTTTATGTACTTACTTTCTCCTGAAATTCCTGCCACGGTGTTTGTGTGATTTCTATAACCTCTTGCTAGTTCTTCATTTGCTATTCCCATTTTCTGACTTAACTATTCTTTGCCTGCCGCCTGCCCTGACCTTGCTGCGTGTGCCCTTTCAGCCGCCTGCCCTGACCTTGCTGCGTGTGCCCTTTCAGCCGTCTGACCTGACTACTTCTTCATTTGCTCCTACAGATCCACGCTACCCCTAGGCAGTCACCACGAGCGGCCATGTCAGGGAAAGGGACCTGGGAGTCTCCTGTAGTGAAGTCCATCCCGGTTTGAGGTGGATTTTGGTGAACTCCGGGAGGCTCCTTAGACTCCGCTTTCTGGAGTGGTCTCAAGCAGAGACCCTTCCACCTCAACAGTCCTATGACCGCCCTATAAACCTCATGCCTGGCACACTACCTTGAGGTAGAGCGTATCCTCTGTCCATGCACAAAGCTCAGGCCATTTCGGTCTATATCAAAGAAAATTTGCAGAACATCTTTATCTGCAAGTTGTCCAGGTTTTTCTTCATTGAAAAGGAAAGATCTCTCCGCTCCTGCATTGATTATCGGGGCTTAAATAAGGTCATTGTCAAAAACTGGTATCCGTTGCCCCTGCTCTCTGAGCTACATGGAGCCAGGACCTTCACCAAGTTTGATTTACAAGGAGTCTGTAACTTAATCTGTATCCACGGAGGCAATGAATCTAGGGCCACCTTCAACACCTGTGATGGCCACTATGAGTACTTTGTGAGGTCTTTTGGTCTTTGCAATGCTCCAGCCGTCTTTCGTCAATGAGATCCTTCGTGACCTCTTATACGTTGACTATATTTACTATTTTGCCATAGACAAACTTAAACTATATCAGTTCTCAATCTATAAAGCACTAAAACTTAACTTTTATTATGTATAACACTTAAGCTCGATATACACTATTTAAAAACCTGATCTCTCACCTCTCAATTTGTCCCTTTCTACTGAAGGAAGGAATAGCTCCTTTTCTATAATCAAGTCTGGTGAAACACCACCTATTAACAGGGGAACCCTATATATATACAGTGATTTACTAACTCCAATAAGGGATCCAAAACATCCTACTTGGGCCGTCATCCCTAATCTGATGGACATAAAACATATAAGGTTTCCTTGTGAGACCCTCTGCAGCGGGTGACACTGTAGAAAGAGGTAGAAAATCACAAATTAAAAGGTCATGCCTGTCACTCTTTGTTCTCTTGCTAGATTCCCATTTTTTTTTTTATACTATTCTACGTTGGTCTCGTAATCTGTCTCGATGACATCTTGATCTTCTCTCCTAATCTCAAGTCTCATTGTGACCATGTGCACCTGGTCCTAAGATGTCTACAAACCAACCACCCCTACTCAAGAAATGCTTATTTGAACAGACTAGTCTAGCTTTCCTTGGGTAGAATGTCTCAGATAAATTGTCTGCTCTTCTTCAATGGTCACAACCTGTTGGACTTTGGAGTAGTCAACGCTTCCTGGGGTTTGCAAATTACTACGGGCAATTCATTCCCCACTACAGAAAAACTGTAACCCTAAACTCTGGGCTGAAGAAGCCTTTGGCCGTCTTGAGACCGCATTTGCCACAGCAGATGTTTTGACTCCTACATGTAGCAGTTGCCGCTCTTGGATCGCAGTAAAGTCCAATGTAGACAGAGACACGGACAGATTTTTTGGTTTCAAACACGGGTCCTCCCATGTTTTATTAACACAAAAGGTATCACAGTATACAACGTGTGCCAAGCATAAACGGAAATAGTACACAATTAAACACCTGCTCGTCTGAGCGCTAACTCATACAATGTAGTTTCCCTCACTACACCTTGTAGTCATCAACTGACTGTATGAAAGCTCCTGGATATCTCCAGGGTGTTCCTGTCCAGGTCAAGCTCCTTAACCTGTCTAGCAGAACACCTGGTCAGCTGACTTATAATGGCCAGCTAAACCCTGGCCTGGAACATGGGGAGTAAGCACCCACCCAACACTTTGCTTAATCCCAAAAAGAGCCATCCTAGGTTTTGGCTAAGCAACCATACTACCGCTAAATGGGTGTCAACCACTTACTGTGGCTGATACAACATAAACGAACGGCTCCTACCTCACCAAGGCCAGGTAACCTTGGTGACGTGTCACTTATTACCGCTTCGCCATGTGTAGGCAAGAAAACTAGCTGTAATATACACACCATTATCGATCTTCCCAGCTGCCATCTTACATATAGTACTGCACTACAGGTCGGCAATCTCCGCGAGCGGCCACGTCAGGAGTAGCAATCTGAAAGCGAAGTCCATCCTGTCTTGTGCCGGGCTCTGGTGAACACCGGGAGGTTCCTCAGACTCTACTCCCTGGGAGGGTCTAAAGTCATCTCTCGCTAGTGTCGGACTGAGGTGCCTATGGCCCACAGATGGAGTGTACTCTAGTGTTTCATCAGTTGAGTTGTCTCTGGGCCTACCGGTGGAGATGATTCTTGGGTGTCACCCTACAGCTACTGTAGATGACTGTATCTGCCTCCCATGCTCTTCCTTTTTGCTTTCTGCCTCTCTTTCTCTTCTGTTTTGCTTCTTCTGAGGATGTATATGCAGTTAAAAATCAACTCCAGGTTTATGATGCTCAGGGGCCCACCGGAGGTGTGCCCTACTCTCCAGTGGGCCAGTCCAAACCTGTCTCTTGCGGGGATTCAGAAGATCCACTACCTGAGTCTTTGACAGTTGTTAGATCCAAACAAGCACAGCAAGAGAAGAAGACAAAATAGTAGGAAATTCCTGCTGCTCTTAACAATTTTGGGGCAAAGAGTGACACTGAAAGAAGGGCCTCTAGTAGACCCACTAGAGAAGGTGAAGGCAACTGGTACACAGTGGGGTCAAACTCAACACAAGGTCACCTAGGCTAACCATAGAAAAGGTTCACCACTTGGATAATTTTGGCTACAAGGATCAGTGATCAGCTGTAATCTGTGATGGACCCTGGAAGTAAGTGTTCAATTTCCCTGCAGCACCACCACTGGGCACATGAAGTACTGCAAATAAATGGACAAGGCAGGTCCTCCAGAGGGAGGCATCTCTGTAGCTGTTTTCCACTGTGGCTTATTTGTAGATTTGAAAACAGGATTTTTAGACCAGGCATCCCTCTCGTAGGGCGTCCTGGGGGTCTCTTCCCAGAAATACAGGGCGACGGTTCACAGCAGCTTTCATCTATTTACTGACTTGTTAATGTTACATTATTACGGCTAATCCTCTGCTGCGGCCAGTAAATCTGTCTACACCGAGCGCCATGTGGGGGCAATGTGTGTTTGGTTACAAGTCAAAGAAGACAAAAGACTGCGGTGGGCTAAGTGACTGGGGGGCATGAGATCGGCCCGTGCACCACATACAGGGAAAGTATGTGCTAAAGTAGTGCACAATATAGAAATATCTATGTGATGTTCTGCAACATGACGACCCCCTCAAAGGAACGGCCCAAGCTACATTACACCGTCATATGGGACTCAAGCCAGCAAGTCACTGAGAGGAAACACAGAGATATAGGATAGATAGATAGATAGATATGAGATAGATAGATAGATATGAGATAGATAGATAGATATGAGATAAATAAATGTAGTGATAGATAGAAAGAGAAGAAAATAAAAAGATAGAGATGATAAAAGATGATAGAAGAAAGAAAGACATGAGATAAATAATAGATAGATATGAGATAGATAGATAGATAGATAGATAGATATGAGATAAATAAATAAATAGATATGAGATAGATAGATATGAGATAGGATATAGTGATAGATAGATAGATGATAGATAGATAATAGATAGATAATAGATAGTAGATTTGGGGTGATATAGATAGATATAGAAGATATGGTTGGATAATATGAGATAGATAGATATAGATAGATAGATTTTAGATATTGATAGATAGATAGATAGATAGATTGATAGAAGATAGATTTAAAAGATAGATGCAGTAATGGATAGAGATTTGATAAAAGGAGACAGACGAAGAAGACAGTAGATGATAGATAGATAATAATGATATGGGATAGATAGATAGATAATATGGATAATAATAGTAGAAAATAATTGGGGATAGATAGGAATAGAAGATATAGATAGATAGATAGAATGAGATAGATAGATAGATAGTAGATAGATAGATAGAGATAGAAGATGATAATAGATAGATAGATAGATAGGGTAATGAAAAGATGATAGATAGATATGAGATAATAGTAATAGTTAGATAGTAGATAGATATGAGATTGATATGAGTAGATAGATATGGATAGTAGATATAGATATGCAATAGATAGATATGAGTAGATAATTTTAGTAGATGATAGATAGAAGATGATGATAGATAGTGATGTGAGATAGATAGTAGAATGAGATAGATAGATAAAAGATGATTGAGATAATATGAGATAGTAGTGATAGATAGATAGATAATAGATAGATATGAGATTAGATAGTAGTAGATAGATAGATGATAGATAAAAGATAGTAGATATGAGATGACAGATATGAGATAGGGTAGATAGATAGATAGATAGATAAAATATGAGATGATGATATGAGATAATAATAGATAAAAGATAGATATGAATAGTAGATATGAGAAGTAGATATAGTAGTAGATAGATAGATGATTAATAGATAGATATGGGATAGAATATGTAAAAAAAGAGAAATGCAATAGGCGCGCAAGAGTGAAGTATAAATTGACCAAAGATATTATTATAAATATATTAGGCTCACCTCTGGGAGTTGTGCGTGTAGTTGAGGCACAACTCTCACATAAGCATGATTTCTCCTTATTAGTTCCCCTCTTTTGCAGCCCGGGGTTGTCCCCG
>JAODAL010076543.1:0-13585 GCA_025379985.1 Phyllomedusa bahiana | reverse complement strand
CTGGATTTTGCCGGTGGCCCCACAGTTCCCAGCAAGATCTGTGCTGTGCTGGCTCTTGCTGTTTTTAAAGAATAAAAGGGAGAGCAGCAAAAATACATTTCAAATTTTAAATGTTGAAAAAAATTAAAAAATTGTAAAATTGAACAAAAAAAACAGGGGGTTTTTAATGTAAAAATAGCTTTAAGATTTTTTTTTAATTTAAATGCATATTATGGGAGATTTTTGGGAAATTTATATTTTTTTTCCATTAATTTTATATAATAACTTTTTTTTACATGTTTACATTTTTGTTATATTTAAATGATTTAATTTTATATAGATTGATAATTATAAAAATAATTTTTTATTTTTTAAAGGTTTAAAGTTGAAAAATTTTTGGCTTTTTTTTTCCCCTAATAAAAATTTACTCCATTCGTTTTTAGGCTCGGGCAACCCATTGAAGTAGGTCTGCCGGGTTGAGCGAAATGCGCCTATTTTGCTAAACCCAAATTATATATTCCCCAATATTCGAGTTGGTGCGACATCCCCCAAAAAACCCCAAAAAACCCCCCCCCCTTTTTGGGCGCTTTAAAAAGTTTTTTGGTGTTACAAATGTGTTTTAAAACGTTTGCGTTGGCTATCGAGATCGACGTAGTCGATAGCCCGGCCGCTATCGTAAGGTTTTTCGATAGTGAGACGATTAGCCGATGCCATTAAAGTCAGGGGAGAGAAACAACACCTTCATTTTACACCCAAACAAGGCTGGAGAAGCTGAAATTAACACCCACAAAGTCAAAGGATACGTGCACATCTTGGGAAACCACTTAGGTTATAAAAGTACAGAAAAAAAGTCACAGACCATTTACTACCCCTGTTTTGCCCACCCCCTGCCCCTTAAACCTCATCACCAACAAAAAAAAAAAGGCCAGAAGGCAGTATGATTTGAACCATCATTTATTTGAACTGGACATTGAATATCCCTGCCCGGGAAGCGCATGAGCCCCAAACCTGCATGCCCCCACTTTTAAAAAAATGCCCCCCAAAAAGGGGGTCTTTCAACCACCATTTTAGGTTGAAAAGGGCATTTACATACTTCCTGGGGCCCGCATGAGCCCCGAACCTGCATGGACCCCCACATTTTAAAAAATGCCCCAAAAAGGAGTCTTTCAACAAACCATTTTTTAAAATTTCACTGGACATTGACTATACCTGTCCCGGGCCACAGCTGAGCCCCAAACCTGATGCCCCCCCCCAATTTTTAAAAAATGCCGGGAAAAAGAGTCTTTCAACCCCCCATTTTAGTCTCACGGACATTGACTATACCTGTCCTGGGCCAAAAGCATGACCCAGGCCGGAGTTACGTGGGTGGGTGGAAAGCCCAGGCTGGGGGCCTTCATCTATTAACACGCAGGTTAAAATCCCTGTGACGCAGCAACGAAAACTGTCGGTGAAGAAAAAAGTGAGTAAATGGAATGGGTTTTGTCAGAAACCTTGCTGTCTTTTACATTTCCCCCTCACAGCAAAAACCAGCAAAAAAACTGTTGGGAAAAGAGAAAAAAAAATTGCAGAAAAAAAGATCTTTTTAAAAAAATTTTTCAAGGGCCCATTTCTGTTTGAAAAGGAAATTGAATTAGCCGGGGCAACTATGGGTGACCTGGGAAATTGGGGCCAAAACATCATCAAATCCATCCCTGATTATTTTGAGAAAATCAAACGTCCACATTTTTGGGGAAACCCGGATCTTGTCGAAATGACTCCTCAGCTTTTGGGGGTTTCCGCTCAGATATGACGCGGTGCTGGCCAGGACAACACCTCTTGGCTGCGAGCCAGCCGGGGGGGGGGGGGGGGTGTTGAGAGCAATAGTCGGCACCATGATCTTAACTGACCTCTGTGTGTTGGATGTGTGCCCCTGCATTGCATGCGTCGGTGAGTGGTAAAAAAAGATTGCGGGTCACCCATTAGGCTTCTGCCACCCTTTCCTGTGCTGCCCCTCGCCTCTTGGCACTTAGCGTCACATCGCTGATGTTGGTCCCCCGTGACATTGGGGGAACGTGAAGCAGACGCAACAGATGTCTCCAGTTGATCAATCAGCAAGGTCTCCATTTCCTGCATTTTACTCTCTATTTGGGTGGGTGGAAGGAAAGTGCTGATTTTTGTTTGTACCAGGGATCCAGGAGGGTGGCCACCAGTAACTGTTGTTCTTTTTTGATGGCCTTATTGCGAGGGGCAGGTTGGAGGAAATGGAGCATCGAGGCACTCAGGTGTGAGATGGAGCCGTGTTTTCCCACGCCTCGGGGTCGTGGGGCACTAGCAAACTGATCTTCCTCATCTTCCTCCTCCGCTCATAATTCGCCGCCAACCTCTTTCCAAGGCAGGGACGTCGGTAACATCGGTGTCTAGGAATACCTCCTTCCTTCCTCCTCCGCTGCCTCCGGCACAGCTTCAACACAAGCCCTGACTTGCCTGAGATGATGAACCCTGAGAGCAGATGCGCCACCTTGCACTAGCTCTGGACCCCGACCCACTGCCTAATGAAGAACGATGAAATTGTGGAAACTGTCGGGTCTTGTGGATTTGACGGAGAGAAAGGCTCCGTGTCCGCATCTGTGTCCGTCTCCTCCTCCGTCGCTGGCGGGACCTGTTGTTTCAGAGTGTCCAACGATCGTTCCAGAACTAAGATCACCACAATGCTCATGCTGACACGGGCATTGTCCGCACTGACCATTTTGGTGGCTTCTTCAAAACTGGCAAGGATGGTGCAGAGCTCTTTCACCTGCCTCCACTCTCGGTGGTTCAACACCCCGAGGTCCGTACCGCTGCTTGTCAGGCCAGGTGTCACTTCGTACTGCGTAATGGCATTGCGCTGCTGCCACAATCGCTGGAGCATGTGGAGGGTGGAATTCCAGCGTGTTGCCACGTCAACAATGAGACGGTTGACGGGGAGGCCGAGCTGACGCTGCAACGCAGCCAGGCGGGACGAAGCAGGGTGCGAACGGCGGAAGTGCGAACTCAGACCTCGAGCCTTCTTCAGCAGGCAGTCCAGACCCGGGTAGCTCTTTAGAAATTTTCTGGACGACAAGGTTCATGACATGTGCCAGGCAAGGATGTGCCTCCAGCCTACGATCTTAAGGGCGGCCAGCAGATTTCGCCCGTTATCGCACACCACCTTGCCTGGCAACAAGGTTCTTGTCACCCAGCCAGCGCTCGGTCTCGTTGTTAGAGCCGTCCACAGCTCCTGACCTGTGTGTGGACGGTCTCCAGGCAGATTATTTCAACACTGGCCCTGGTGTCTCTGGGGCACGTGATGCCACCAGAGGACTTGGGGGAAAGAGCCCTGCACCATCCCTGCGGTTTTGAAGAGCAGTGCGCCGAGCCTGAGAGCCACCGTCACCCCAGAGACATCCACCCAGCTCACCCAGTGAGCTGTCACAGAGATATAGCGGCCTTGGCCGTGCTTACTAGTCATGTGTCGGTGGTGAGATGGGCTTTTCCTGACACAGATGCAGACAACGCGCTTGAAATTTTAGATGACACGTGGCTGGCCAGGGCAGGGACGGCTTTTCTGGCAAAGAAATGCCTGCCGGCATCTGGTATTGGGGGCAAGCGAGGGCCATGACGTGGCGGAACCCATCTGTGTCCACCAGACGGAAAGGTAACATTTCCAAGGCCAAAAGCCTGGCAATGCCGACATTCAGGCTTTTGGCTTTGGGATGGTTTGGGTTAAAGTGTTTCTTCTGCTCCCAAACCTGGAAGACAGAAGGCTGGCTGCTAGACTGGCCGCTGTACGGCGAGCAGGTCGTCAAACTGGCCGAAGGAGAGAGGGTAGGATGGGTCTCTGGTGGTGCGGGTGGTAATCGGGCGACTGTGGTGGCTGATGCGGAGGCTGATCCTCATCATGACTCTGAGAGACATGGGCAGCTGAGGAACGCTTGGTGATGGCGGTGGAGGAGGAGGCGGAGACAGAGGGTGTGGACAGTGGTTGGAGGCCGGCGTCGGTCTGGCCTTTTTTGGCCAAGTGTTGCCTCCATTTCAACTCATGCATTCGCTGCATGTGTACTAGACATGTTGGTGGTGGTTAACCACTTAAGGTTCATTGCCTCTACTTATGCGTTTAGGGGAAAGGGGAATATGACATCGCTGAGGAATCGAGGCTTGTCAAAGGGGCCCAGGCTTTGAGGGCCCCGGGAATTTTTGACGGGAAAAGCAGGGCGGGGTTTTGCGTGCCCGTGCTGGGGGAATATAAAAAGGGACTTCGCGACCCCCCTCTCCCTTTTTTTGGGGGGGGGCCCCGTATTGACACTACCCCCATCGTCTTTCCTCGTCATATAAAAGCGCTCGCAAGCAAATTCTGGGAAAAGACCAAAGGAGGGTTCCCAAGTCGTTTCATCATATCATCAACACGGGTGATTTTCCTGACTTTTGCACCCGAAGCTGCGGCTACAAGCAAGGGGCAAAAAGGCGTTGCCGACGCCGGATTTTTGCATTGACCGGTTCCTTCACCCCCCTCTTGATCAGTAATGGGGTCAGAGAGAAAAAAATCATTTTTTGGGGCCTCTTGATTTTTTATCATGCTTCTGCCCCCAAACCCGTTTTGTCTCAAAGAGGCTTCAGAAAAGGATTATCCACAGTGGTGGGTACACGAGTTGCATTTGGGCTGTTTGTTGGAAGATGCTGATGAGGATAGACATTTGTGGCCGTGACTGCGGACGAGGAGGTAAGCTGTTGATGCAGGTTGCTTTAAACCAATGAAGGACGATTGGCGACGATGTTGTTACTTAGATTAAAGGGGCCCCTGCCCCACGATAAGGGCCCTACGGCTGCAACTGACGACCCGCGGGCATGGTGTTGTCCCCACCCCGGGAAAGCACCTTTTTCCGTCCCTCTACCTCCATGTGCTACCCCCTCTTTGCTCGCTTACCACCTCATTTCGCTCCATGTTCAGAAATAAAAAAAATTTGAGAAGGTAGGGAAATAGTTTTGGAAATCTCTTATTAAAAGCGGAAATCACGTACCCAAAAACCCCCTCTAATCAAAACAAAATTGCTGGATTCAAAATTTAAAAGCAAGGTGTCTATAAAAAATCTGGAAGGGCAAAAAGTCCAAAAACACGTACTGTTTGTTTTGGGATAAAAACTATTTTTTGCCTTTCAATTTACCCGTGGTGTATAGAAATTTCTGTTTTAAAATTTCGTAGATGCTGCGTCAATGAACAGTGCTGGGTGGCCCAAATCAAAAAACGTAAGTTATGTTTTTGATATAAAAACGGGATTTTTTGACCTTTCAATTTACCCGTGGTGAATTAGAATTTCTGTTTTAAGATTTCGTAGATGCTGCGTAATGAACAGTGCTGGGTGGCAAAAGTCAAAAAAACACGTAATGTTATTTTTGATATAATAAAAGGATTTTTTGCCCTTTTTAATTAACCCGTATGAATATAGGAAATTTCTGTTTTTTGATTTACTAGATGCTGCGTCAATGAAAAGTGCTGGGTGCGCAAAGTCAAAAAAAACGAAAAAGTTATGTTTTGATAAATAACGGGATTTTTTTCACCTTTCAATTCACCTGTGATGAAATAGAATTGCTGTTTTAAGATTTACGTAGATGCTTTTCGTAAATGAAAGTGCGGGTGCGCAAAAATCAAAAAAAAAGTAACTGTTTTGTTTTGATATAAAAAACGGTATTTTTTGCACCTTTTTAATTCACCTTATGAATATGAAGCTGTTTTAAAATTTAGTGTTTGCGTCAATGAACGTGGGGTGCGCAAAAGTAAAAAAACAGTAACTTGATGTTTCGTACGAAAACACAGTAAAAATTTTTGCAACAAAACCCAACCTTGTGAACAAGATTTCGGGTTTGTAATTTAAGTGAAGGTGGATTTAAACAACGTCACGGGGTAAGGTAAAAAAAAAACACCTATCTGAAATGTTACTGAAATAAAAGTGGGGTTTTGCAGCTAACAAAGAGACCTGCAGTTACAGAAATGATGTTTATCCCAAAATAAGTTCAGGCGCCCAAATATCCAGGAAATATTTTAAAAAAAAAATTTAATAATAAAGATATTCCACTAAATGTCTAAACTAAGTCTTTGGGGAAAATTTTTTTTAGTGTTCTTTATAGATAAACTTGTCTGTGTTCGCCCGCGGGCCCCCCCCTCCCCCCGCTCCCACCGCCGTGAATTTACAGTGGTAGATTTTGCTTTAAAATTCTCTAGCTAACTACATAAAATGTTCAAATCCCTAATCTAACTAAATTGGAAGGATCACAGTAATAGTAGGGGTTTTTCTCTGTGCAGAAATAGACTAATTTCGCTGAGCTGTTTGGCCACAGGCAGAACGCAGGTCCTATCCCTATGAGACGCTGAGAGACACTGAGGCTGAAACAGGAAATGCTTGTAACGAATGCTGGTAGTGGATCCGCTGGACCACCGCAAACGATGGTGTAAGCCGTACCAGGGGACGGAGTCTAAGTAGAACCCGGGTTTTTTCACCAAGCCCGCCGCAAAGCGGGATGGACTTGCTGCGGCGGAAAAACTACCAGGTCGCCCCACTGGCGTGACTTGCTTACGATGGAAGCCAAGGCAGTGCGTGGTACAGAATCGTGAGACGTAGGCGAAGTCGGGGACTGGCAGGAGGTCGGGGCAGGCGGCAATGGTAGTAGTCAGGATACAGGAGCGAAAAGGTTCGGTACACGGAAGTCAGGCAACGAGACAGAAGAAGTTTTCTCTAAAGGCAGTATGGCACTAAAGATCTGGCAAAGGTGACCCGGAAGGAAGGGGGTTAAATAGGGTCACCTGCCAGCCTTAACCAATAATGGGCGTACTGGCCCTTTAAATCCCCGAGAGCCGGCGCGCGGGCACGCGCACGCCGGCCGGCCAGGAGGACGGAAGGACTCGGGAGCGCAGGAAGGTAAGGGGGAAGCCGGGACCCGACCCGCGGGACCGGCAGGGGCCGCGGGGACCCGGCGGTTGACAGCACGAGTGCCCCCCGGCAGCCCGGGCGAGGGCGCGGGACCACCCGTGACAGTACCCCCCCCCCTAGGCCCCCTCCTCCTACTGGTTCGGAGAAAGGACAACACGAGACCGGGGGTCCAGGATGTTCTCCTCAGGCCCCCAAGATCTCTCCTCCGGACCAAAATCCCTCCAATCAACCAAGAATTGCAGTTTACCCCTAACCGACCCTCATAGCCAAGATCTCTTTGACCGCAAATATGTTGGAGGCTACGGACTCAGGAGAGGGAGGGACAACTTTTCTGGAGAAGCGGTTCAACACGACGGGCTTCAGGAGGGATACATGAAAAGAATTAGGGATCCGCATAGTGGGAGGGAGTTGGAGCCTATACGCCACAGGATTAATACGGCTCAGGATTTCAAAGGGACCCAGGAAGCGCGGGCCAAGCTTGTAACTGGGGATTTTTAACCTGACATATTTGGCGGACAGCCAGACTTTGTCTCCAGGGGTAAAGGTTGGAGCTGGTCTCCTCTTCCTGTCCGCCTGGGCCTTCATACGGGCGGCAGCACGCTGCAGGGACTGGCGAGTCTGCTCCCAGATGCCAGATAGGTCGTGGACCAAGGCATCCACAGAGGGAACCTCGGAGGAGGAGGGCAGAGGGAGAGGAGGGCGGGGATGCCGACCATATACAATAAAAAAGGGAGACGCGCCTGAGGACCCTGAATCTAGCGAATTGTATGAAAATTCGGCCCAGGGTAGGAGATCGGCCCAATCATCCTGGCGAGCAGAAACAAAGTGACGTAAGTAACTGCCCAGAATCTGGTTGACTCTCTCTACCTGGCCGTTAGATTGCGGATGGTAAGACGAAGAGAAGTCTAACTTCACCCGCAATCGGGAGCAGAGTGCGCGCCAGAACTTGGACACGAACTGCACCCCACGATCAGAGACGATGTGCAGGGGCAGACCGTGCAGGCGAAAGATGTGACTAAAGAACAGGGAGGCAAGACGTGGTGCGGAAGGTAACCCAGGCAGTGGGACGAAGTGCGACATCTTCGAAAACCTATCCGTAATGACCCAGATCACGGTGTTACCCGAAGAGGATGGAAGGTCGGTGATGAAATCCATCGCCACATGGGACCATGGAATACTGGGCGTAGGCAGGGGTCGCAGCAGCCCGGTGGGGCCGTGGCGGGGCACCTTATTCCGGGCACAGGTAGCACAGGCATCCACGAAGTCCTTAATATCTTTAGCCAGTCCTGGCCACCAGTAGAACCGAGAGATCAACTAACGATCTACGGGCTCCCGGGATGTCCTGCCAACAAAGAGCAGTGTCCCCAATTCAGGATTCTCTTGCACAGCGATGGCCGAACGTAGGTCTTGCCAGGAGGTATCTGCCGAAGGAGGACAGGTGCTGCTGGGATCAGGCGTTCCGGGGGTATGATGTGTTGGAGCTGCGGCTCCTCCCCGTAACGTGGGGGATGCGCAAGAGAGAGCATCTGCCCTGATGTTCTTTTCGGAGGGGCGAAAATGGATCCGGAAGACAAATCTTGAAAAAAAAAGAGACCAGCGTGCTTGCCGAGGGTTGAGGCGCTGGGCCGCCTGGAGGTACTGAAGATTTTTGTGACCCCGTATATACCTTCAAAAGGATGACGAGCTCCCCCCAGAAGATGCCGCCACTCCTCCGGGGGCCATCTTGATAGCGAGTAATTCTCGGTCCCCAATAGCATAGTTCCTCTCTGCCGACGAGAAGGTTTTGGAGAAGAAGCCGCAGGTGATGGTTCTCCCCTTGGGACCCTTTTGAGTAAGGACAGCTCCGGCCCCCCCCGAAGAGGCATCCACCTCCAAGAGAAAGGCTTCTCAGGATCAGGGCGTGACAAAATAGGTGCGGAAGCAAAGGGCTGACCTCAAATCCGAGAAGGCTCTTGGGCCCGCTGGTGGCCAACATTTGGGATTAGCCTTCTTCCCCTGGTGAGAGCCACAATAGGAGCCACCAGTGTAGAAAGTGGGATATAAACGGGCCGATAATAATTGGGCAAAGCCCAAAAAACGTTGTATGGCTCGAAGTCCAACAGGTCGTGGCCATTGCAAGATAGCAGACAGCTTAGTGGGGTCCATTTGCAGGCCTCGGTCGGAGACGATGTAACCGAGGCAAGGCAGACTGGGTGGGTGGAACACACACTTCTCTAATTTGGCGTACAGGCGGTTGCTGCGAAGGCTTGAGGACTAGGCGTACCTGTGATAGATGGGTCCGGGGGTCAGGGGAGAAAACCAGGATGTCGTCCAGATACACGATGACACATGTGTAGAGCAGGTCCCTGAAGATGTCGTTTACGAACTCCTGAAAGACCGCGGGAGCATTGCACAGACCGAATGGCATCACTAGGTATTCAAAATGGCCGTCGCGGGTATGAACGCCGTCTTCCACTCATCTCCCTCCGGATCCTGATGAGATTGTATGCCCCCCGCAGGTCCAATTTGGGAAGACCTTGGCTCCCTGTAGACGGTCAAAGAGTTCCGTAATTAGAAAGGGAACGGGTACCGGTTTTTCACGGTAATTTGGTTCAGGCCCCGGTAGTCGATTGCAAGGACGGAGAAACCCCCTTCTTCTGTACGAAGAAAAACCCGGCTCCAGCGGGTGACGAGGACCTGCGTATAAAGCCCTTTTGCAGGTTCTCACGGATATAGTCCGACATGGCCTGAGTCTCGGGTCTGGACAACGGATAAACTTTACCCCGAGGAGGACTGATCCCAGGAAAGGGGGTCAATGGGGGCAGTCGTAGGGCGATGAGAGGAGGAAGGGATTCAGCCTGTTTCTCCGAAAAAACGTCCACGTAGTCCCGGTATTCAGCGGGAAGACCTGGCAGGGACCTGTAAGACTGATGAGGTGGAATGGCCCGGACTGGCCGCGGAACAGAGAGACAGCGATTCTGGCAGTTGGGGCCCCAGCGTAGAACCTCCCCGGTTCTCCAGTCGAGGGTCGGGGCATGGAGCTGTAGCCACGGAAGACCCAAGAGGATAGCTGAGGATGACCGAGGGAGGACGTAGAAGATGATCTCCTCCTTGTGTAAGGCCCCCACGCGGAGAGACAATGGCTTGGTCACGTACCGAAAAGGCCTCACTTAGTAGCTCGCCACTCCGGAAGGGGATCACCAGGGGCTTCCCAGACGGATCACCGGGAAAGGGGATGCTGGGATACCCGGGTGGCATGAATAAAGTTCCCGGCGTATCCAGAGTCCAGAAAGGCGGGCACCCGAAAAAAACGAGTCCCGGAACCCGATAAACCTCACCTCCATGTAAGGCGTGGAGAGGAAGTTTTTCACCACCCAGGGATGCCTCTCCGACTAGCCTAGGTGCGGGCGTTTCCCTGCCGCTGTGGGCGAAGCGGGCAACCATTGCGGAAGTGATCCGGGCTGGCACAGTAAAGGCACAATTTCTCTGCCCGACGGCGGGACAGCTCCTGTTCGGACAGATGTGCCCGGTCCACCTGCATGGGTTCTTCACTGGTTGGAAGTGGAAGCGGCAGCTGTGGTCTTTGGAAGACCGGGCCAGGCGAGGCAAACGGCATGGTCGGGCGAGATCACGTTCCTGGCGTAGTTCCTCCTGTCGCCGGCGAAGCGAACACGATCCGAGTGGCTAGGTGACCAGTTCGCTTAGAGAGGACGGGATCTCTCTGGCCGCTAGGGCGGGCCTTAAAATCTGCCCGGGCAGGCCCTTTTTAAAAGTGGCACATAGAGCGGCGTCATTCCAGGTCAGCTCCGACCCAGGGTCCGAAAACGAACTGCGTAGTCGCCCACAGAGGATCACCCTGGCGAAGATTCAGTAAGGGGGTCTCTGCCGAGGAAGCCCGGCCGGCTCTTCAAAGACACTGCGGAACTCTGAGAGGAAAGCCTGTAGGTTCGTCCCTCACCGGATCGCCCCGTCCCCCCGAGGGGGGTGGCCCAAGCTAGAGCCTTCCTGGACAGCAGACTGACCACGAAGGCAACCTTAGAACGTTCAGTGGGAAATTGACCGGCCATCAACTCAACGTGCATCGAGCACTGGGTAATAAATCCCCTGCATAGTTTGGAGTCCCCTTCAAACTTGTCGGGTAGTGGTAGGCGCAGCCGAGAAGTCCCAGGTGCTGGCGGAGGCGTCGCCACAGGAGGCGGTGTCGGCGGCTGTTGGTTAGCCAGGAGCTGCTGCATCATGGCGGACAACTGATTCAGCTGCTGGGCTTGTTGCGCTAGTTGATGTGACTGCTGAGCCACTATCGTCGTGAGGTCCGGTTCACCGGGCAGAGGTACCTTGGCGGGATCCATGGCCGGATCTTACTGTAACGAATGCTGGTAGTGGATCCGCTGGACCACCGCAAGCGATGGTGTAAGCCGTACCAGGGGACGGAGTCTAAGTAGAACCCGGTTTTCACCAAAAGCCCGCCGCAAAGCGGGATGGACTTGCTGGGGGCGGAGAACTACCAGGTCGCCCCACTGGCGTGACTTGCTTGCGATGGCAGCCAAGGCAGTGCGTGGTACAAAAATCGTTTAGACGTAGGCGAATCGGGGGGCAGGCAGGAGGTCAGGGCAGGCGGCAACGGTTCGTAGTCAGGATACGGAGCGAAAAGTTCGGTACACGGAAGTCAGGCAACGTGGGCAGAAGACGCTTTCTCTAAAGGCAGTATGGCACTAAAGATCCGGCAAAGGTGACCCGGAAGGAAGGGGGTTAAATAGGGTCACCTGCCACCTTAAAACCATAATTGGGCGTACTGGCCCCTTTTAAAACCTCGAGAGCCCGGCGCGCGCGCGGCCTAAGGCGCGGGCACGCGCACGTCGGCCTGCCAGGAGGTCGGAAGACTCGGAGCGCAGGAAGGTAAGGGGAAAACCGGGACCCGACCCGCGGGACCGGCAGGGGCCGCGGGGACCCGGCGGTTGACAGCACGAGTGCGCCCGCAGCCCGGGCGAGGGGCTGCGGGACCACCTGTGACAATGCTGTTCTATGTAAAACGAGGTCATGTGATTTTTCCAGCCAATCGCAACCATAACACATCCCCGTCATGACGTCGCACACAAAATCTCACCCTCCTCTATTCTGTAATCTCATTTGCGGGCCGCCAAAATTACAGGAAGCGCCGAAAAGGCGCGATCTTAATAGATGATGCTCAGATTTTAACCTTTAAATTTTCGCATGATCTGGAAATTTCGATCACCATAAAAAAACCTTGCCGATTTTTAACTTTGTCGATAAAAATCGCTCAACACTAGTTACAAACAATGCGCCTAACACATTCATTAGGCACATTAGACATAGTAGACTGCTCACTTAGGCGCATTTTACGCCAGAAAAGGGTGAGCAATCCGATCAAACAGGTCTCCCTAAAAATCAAACCCCACTTTTCCCCCATCCCTCAAATAATGATATACACTCACGGCCACTTTATTAGGTACACCTGTCCAAAATGCTTTGTTAACACTTAATTTCTAATCAGCCAATCACATGGCGGCAACTCAGTGCATTTAGGCATGTAGACATGGTCAAGACAATCTCCTGCAGTTCAAACCGAGCATCAGTATGGGGAAGAAAGGTGATTTGAGTGCCTTTGAACTTTGGCATGGTTGTTGTGCCAGAAGGGCTGGTCTGAGTATTTCAGAAACTGCTGATCTCCTGGGATTTCACGCAAAACCATCTCTAGGGTTTACAGAGAATGGTCCGAAAAAGAAAAAACATCCAGTGAGCAGCAGTCCTGTGGCGGAAATGCCTTGTTGATGCCAGAGGTCAAAGGAGAATGGGCGACTGGTTCGAGCTGATAGAAAGGCAACAGTGACTCAAATAGCCACCCGTTACAACCAAGGTAGGCAGAAAGCATCTCTTGAACGCACAGTACGGCGAACTTGAGGCAGATGGCTACAGCAGCAGAAGACCACACCGGTGCCACTCCTTTTAGCTAAGTAACAGGAAACTGAGGCTCCAATTTGCCCAAGCTCATCGAAATTGGACAGTAGAAGATTGGAAAAACGTTGCCTGGTCTGATGAGTCCGATTTCTGCTGCGACATTCGGAAAGGTAGGTCAGAATTTGGCGTCAACAACATGAAAAGCATGGATCCATCCTGCCTTGTATCAACATTTCAGGCTGGTGGTGGTGGTTTTCATGGTGTGGGGAATATTTTCTTGGCACTCTTTGGGCCCCTTGGTACCAAATTGAGCATCATTGCAACACCTTGTTGAAACTATGCCACGAAGAATTGAGGCAGTTCTGAAGGCAAAAGGGGGTCCAACCCTTTACTAGCATGGTGTACCTAATAAAGTGGCCGGTGAGTGTAAATACATCTACATAGTACATAGTACAAAAAGGATTAGGGTATATAGTTAAATAGATCCGGCATATACATAAACATGATTGCACATATTGTTAGGATCAAATGGATTATATAAGTAAAAATGACTGAAGGAGTAGTAACTATGTTTACAAAAATAATACCTGACCTGAGTAGTAACACCAACTAGCAGTAGAGAATTTACTAACCTAACATGCATTTACCTTTGGCTTCTTCTGCCAGCAACTGGCTCCCAACTGCTTATACTCACCTCTCCTCGTTTCCTGCACTGTCTTTGCTAGCCGGCGTGTGCGTCCCCTCTCCCTAGGGTGAGCGCGCACCGGCTCTGTGAAATTTAAAGGGCCAGAAAG
>JAODAL010076542.1:0-13585 GCA_025379985.1 Phyllomedusa bahiana | reverse complement strand
GAAAAAATAATAATTTCCTGACTGTTTGGACACAAGCAGAGCGCACGTCCTTCTGCTCTGAGACGCTGAAGACACTAAAGGCTGAAAAAGGAAACGCTGTTCTATGTAAAACGAGGTCATGTGATTTTTTCCATCCAATCGCAACCATACACACCCCATCATGACGTCGCACAAAACATCTCACCCTGCTCTATTCTGTAAGCTGATTTGCGGGGCCGCCACAATGACGGGAAGCGCCGAAAATTGGCGCGATCTTAATAGATGATGCACAGATTTTAACCTAAATTATCGCATGATCTAAAAAAACCCGATCACCATAAAAACTGTGCCGATTTCAACTTTGTCGATAATAATCGCTCAACACTAGACCCTGCAGCTATTAACAGGCTGCCGTGGTCTCTGCCAGGACGTATGACAGAGGACTGAAGCCTTCAATTTGTTACAGCATCATGTCAGCACTATTTATGACATCATCAGGGTGCACTGGGACGAGCAGCAGCGTGGGAACAAGCAGGTTTAATAGGTGAGCTTATTTCGCAACATCTCCGAACAACTGACAAGCATTGTTGAATTTTGGAACAACTCTTTAAGTCTTTTGTTACATAAGTTATATTTTATTTATTAATTTGTACAAAAAAAATCTAATCAAGTTTACAATTACATTTGTTTTAAACCTACATAATTAACCCCATTAGGCTATGTCTACATGGCAATGTTAAAATGGCGTCGGAAGTCCAAAGATATTCTAACATCGTCGTACCGTGGTATTTGGTGGGGCTTTGTGCCAAAAATTGCAGTCGGTTTTCGGATTTTGGCCGGCCCAGTACATAGAAGTGTACTAGAATCTGTCAGAAGATAGTTCATGTTCTATATTCTGGTGGAATCTGGCAGTATAGAAATCCAACAATAGCACATCTGTGCTGTGTAGACTACAACTTGGATTTTCTATTGCGGTCTATGGGCACTGGTTACAGTTGAATTTTTGCAGGTTCTAAATACTGAATCTGCTTAAAAATGCAACCAAAAAGAAGTGCTGTGTACACATGGCCTTAATGTCTTGCCATTACTGTAGACAAGTCATCATTGTCTGAGATTTCTAGTATCCTTGTACTGAAGGTAAAATAAGTAGAAGTGCACAATCTGCCAGGCAAGGAGAAGCCGCAGAATGGCTATGGACGGAGCAGTGCACTATAGTCAATGGTCAAGCAAGATGGAATCATTTGTAGTTTGTTCCCGTAACAGACCTTTACTGCTCCCATTATTCTGTTACAAGAGACACAGAAGAGAAAACATAACATTTATTCCACCATAACAATAAACCTACGCTATAATATGTCAGTGTAGCAGCTCTGTACCCAGGCAACGTAATGATCCTCTGTAAGCAAAGCCATGTTTTTCATTACCCATAAAACAATTCTCATTGAACAAAGACACTAAACATCTGAATATTACAAAATAAGAAAACAACAGCTGAAAATATTAAAGCTGTTAGAATAAATCCTATTTATTAAATAAAAAATAAGGAAAGAAGAAAAAAATCCAATCTTCGAATTGTTATTTTTTTTTATAACCTTAACATTACAAAAATAATTAAGAACACAAATTTCCTTATTAAAAATTGATTATAGAGTGAAATAATATTTTTCATGATCCTGTTTCTTGTTTTTTTTTTCTTTTTACACATCCACATAAACTTTTTTCTGTTTAAAAAATATCACATTTTCAGTCTACCAAGAAATAGACTGTATGGATGGTTATGGTTTTTTATTGTTTTGCTGACCAGAGAAAGGTGAATCTTTGAGCTTCTCTCGCCATTTGTGTCTCCAGAAGAACGTATTGGTGTAGTGTGAACCTTTTTGGTTTTTATCATAAACATCACCATGTCTGCTCAATGCTGTGTATTGTACTGTAGCTCCACTCACTTGTTTAGGGCTGAGTTGTTATTCTAGACACTGTAGGCAGATAAGAGCTATATTGTGTGTGGTTAAGCTATGAAGGAGTGTAGCACTCCACCATACACAGCAGCCCCTTCATCCTCATGATTTGTGGCCATCCCAGCGCTTTTATGCAAACTGATTACATAGGCTCGGCTAATCCTGTCCATATCTTATTTCTTCTACAGCTATTTAAATATATATATATACAGAATATATATATATATATATATAAAATATATATATATATATATATATATGTATATATATATATATATATATATAATAAAAATATATATATATATACAGTGTATATATATATATATATAGATATATCTATATATATATATATATACAGTATATATATTTAAATATGAATTTGATTTAAAATCATTAATTTAGAATGTCTTGTTGGAATTATTTTTGGAATGCTCATAAAACAGATTTCCTGCAGAAATTTTTCACAGAAGATCTGCAGGTAAATCTGAACATAAATATCTACAACAGATCATGCAGATTTTGGTGCAAATTTTACCCCCTTAATTTATTGGGGTAAAATCCACAGTAAACCTTCAATATATTGACATGCAGAGGATTTTAAAAAAACAATTTCTGCGTGAAAAATTTGTAAAATCCCACCCATATGGCTGGTACTGTAAGCCGCAACAAATCTGTCCCTGGTGCATTAACCCTCTTAGTACAATTACAGGCAACTATTTTGCATGTGTTAAAAGTATAAAGACCAAAAAGTGGCTTGACTTTTTTGTTATTCAGGACAAGGAGATACATCCTTTCAACCCAAATTTATGGCATGAAGTGTTACATCTTTTTCCTTACATTAAGTTATCACATATACAGATATATTATGGATTTGTGTTGTACAGTGGCGTAACGGAGAGGGGAGTGGGGCGGGTGGACTGCCCCCAGTGGCAGACATGTCAACTCTTTCAGACCCAAGGCAAGTCTCCCCGGTGCCCTACATGTTCAGCATTGGGATGGTGCAGATTCAGAGGCTGTGTCCACACCATCTGCAGCAAGAGTTGACTGTAATCTTCTCTCAGGATAGCAGTAAATCATGTAAGAGGTGTTCACAATAAAGTCTACAAATGAAAATGCATTCACGATTGAGAGTTATACCTAGGGCAGTATTGTCAGTACTCCTGTCGGGGCTCCAGATCAATTTTTTTTTTTAAAAAGGGGCTCGCTGAAATGTTGGAAGCAATGAGCTGGTAAACACACATTCACAGACACACCACCACACCACACACACACACTGCTTCTATCATATAGAGCCCTGAAATTACTTATGGAAGCCTTGGCTGTATGATTTCTTTTCTTAATTTAAGAAGAGAGATCAAAGCAATAATATGCAGCCAAAGCCACGTTTTATGCATACTACATGCAGAATCTGTAGACATCTGCAGTTTCTCCAGATTGTTCAATGTTGAACAGATATATAATTGAATTCAATGACATTTGAATATTTTTTAAAATCTGCATTTTTTTGGCAATACAATTTTAATAACAAATATTTTTTATTATTAATAATCTGAGCAGATACCAGATTGTTTACAAAAATGTGCCTTGGACAGACAAGACACAGAGTTATTAGACTACAGTTCTAGAAGATAAATTTGTTGAAAACTAGAACAGTATATCGACAGAAGAATTTAGTACCAACCTAATAAAGCATGGTGGTAGAACTATTGTAGTTTATGGCACCAAGACATTGGCAGCTCACCATCATAGAATCCACTATGAATTATGCATTCTCCCAAACCATCCGTGGAGCAGTTGGAACCTCAAAGCTAAGCTGAGCCTTGCAACATCACACTGATATTGTAACAATGATGCTACACGTGCCAGTCAATCCACTCAGAAATGGCTGAAAACATAATTGACCACATTTTGGAATTGCCAAATCGCAGCCCAGATCTAGATATCATTGAGATTCCATGTTGGTGTTCACTCTGAGCTATGCATGCAACATTATGCAAACATTATGGAAGTAAAAACTTTTCTATGAGAGTGTGAAAATATTTTCCCCAGACATGTTAGACATGCACAATTTTCCGCAAGGTTTTCGGGCATAAGGTGTGCTATTTAATGGTCAAGGGGGACGACCGAATCCACAAACCGTGGAAAGAACCGTTCCCCAAAACCATACAAAAGATGATAAAATTTCCAGCTGGATTCTTAAACAGAATCCGACCGGCATTTTATAACTGCCTTGTGGTCGTACCCTAAAGGAATGTTCACACGATGTACTGCGGCGCGTACAGTACGCCGTGTCTTTCGGGAGCTCACGCTGATCAACACATACTCCCGAGGCGCAGGGACCGGCAGCCCACCGGCCCTATAGACTTGCATTATTCGCGGCGCGTAATCGCTGCAAGTAATTGACATGTCACTTATCTCCCTGCGCGTACAATATGATCGTGTTGTACGCCTGGGGAGAGGAGGCGTAATCCATAGTTCTCTATGAGAGTTATGGATTACCGTAATCATGGGGCGCATTTCCCCACGTATTAAGCACAGTATGCCGCAAAATACGCAGCGAAATGCGCCACAAAATAAGCCGTGTGAACATACCCTAATAGTTGGTTTTAAAACACTAGACAAGTCTAAAAGTACGACAAAACAACAGTAGGAATGCTGGTCAGATTCCGGCCGGTATTTTATCATCTTTTTGATGGTCATGCGGGATGGTTCTGTCCGTGGTTTGCGTATTTGGCCATCCCCCTTAACCACGGAATAGTACATGTTCCAAGTTTTTTGGACAGTTTCCGGATTTACAGTCCGACCATCATAAAATCCAAGCTGTGTAGACTACAGCTCGGATGTTTTATCGAAGTCTATGGGGATGGTGGACAGTCGGTTTTTTTTGTTTGTTTTTTTTTTAAACTTGTTTTTATTCAAGCTGCACATAAGAATTAACAATACAAATGTTTCATAACAATTAAAACATTACAATTTTTTGATAAATTTACTTTTAAGTCATGTCTTGAGAAAACACAATATCCGTTTTTTAGTGGATGACAACCCCTTGAGACATTTTATTTTCACCCCTTTTCCCAGCTCGTCCCGTTTCATCACATAAACCCTTTTATTAATGAAGTGGGTAGTCTGATTTTCCCAGCCGCTAGAGGTTTCGGTGACTTGTGCTCTCGGAACAGCCAAAGAAGTCTCCCCCCCCCCCCCCAGCGCCTCTGTCCGGATCTCCCCCACCCTTCCCCCCCCCCCATCTTGGTCTTTAGGATAGGGAGTCTATCGGGTGGGACCCATGGTCCCTTTGGGAAACATTTCACTTAGGGTTTTCCGCCCCCCCATTTTTTTAAAATAGATTTTTCCCCTACACTTATGGCAGTTATGGGTTTAAATTACCATTGTTTCCAGGTGATCCTGTTTGAGTCAAACCCATCAATGGGTGTCCCGGGTCTCCACTTAGTTTGATCTCCCCAGGGGTTCCCTCCCCAGCAATTTTTGTTCTGGGTACCACTCGTCATCCCGAAAAGGACGTGATTTTTGTCTGCGTTCGGTGGGAAATCATATGAATCCCCCCCTAATGAAAGAACTTCCTCACTCTTTTTTTCTTTGTGCTGTCCGCCTCAATCCAGTCCATCCGCTTAAAAACAAGCACTTCCTAAAAATTTCTGAATGTAGGGCCAGGGGGGCTGGGCCACACTTAAAAGTTGGCTTTTCCGGGGCTGTTGCAGCCTTACATGAAAAAGTCTTGTCTCTCAATTTGGATTTGGGGGTTTGAGGCCGCACCCAAATACGCCCATGCCGCCCCTCCCATCAGATTCCAAAAAAAGCACTCCCTTTGAATCTTGAACCATTTCCCAGTATGTCTTATTTCGGGGCACCCCCGGGGCAGTATAGAGGTCTGCCCCAGGGGCACCGCACTTAAACAGGCCTAGATGAGTACTTCCCCATTCTAAACCCTTTACTGGGGTCAGATTGCGTTATGAATGACCTTCGGGTCCATTTCAAAATATTGTGGAAGGGGAACTTGTGGGAGAGTCGGACGTTTCCCAAAAAATTGTTGCGCTGTCAGCTCCGGATTTTCCCACTACCCATCTTCCCATTGTGTAGCGGGGGTTTCATATCAAGCGGTCTAAACATTCTATATATATTGAAAGTGTGAGTGCCTAGGGGGGGGCGAAAGGATAACAGTGTCAAAGCTTAGACCCCCAATCCGCTTCACCCAATTGTTTTATGTGGCTGTGCATAGCTACTGGCTTATGAAAGAAAAGAAAGGGACATTAGATGATGGGTATAGCTCTTTATTTCCGTCGAGAGGGCTGAGAGTACGGGTTTCCCCCAGTTTTCCCAGATATCTGTTTCCCCTGCTTAAACCCTAAAAAATGTTTGCTGGTTTGCCCCCCTGAAAACCTGGATTGGAGATTGTGATAAGGCAAAGGCATTTTGGGTTCAACGTTTCTGTTTTCAAATTTTTATCCAGGCCCCCCAGTTTGGGATCACAAAATTTATCTGGGGTCTCCCCGGGGGATCCGCTTAAACGGGAGATGCAAAAATCATGGGGGAAATGTTTGGGAGAAATAAGGGGGCCCGGGGGCGTGCCGAAAATACCCCAGTGTTCTGGCTCCCGTCTGCCATGAACCTTCCCAACACCGCCAAATTATAATTTCTTATATTGGGAAAAACCCAAAACCCCCCATTAGATTTTTGGTTACAAGGGTATGCACGGAATCCGTGCCCCTTTCCCTTCCATATAAAAAAAACGGTACATAGCGTTTAATTTGCTCAAAACCTTTGGGGCGTAATAAATTTGGGAGCATTTGAAAAATATAACAACCTAGGGAACTCCACCTCTTAATTAAGTTTGCTCTCCCCAAAAGTTTTAAAGGTAGTCCCGCCCATGACTTCAATGTTTTTCTGTGCCGCCCTGATGTATCTATCTAATTGGTTTTATGTAGGGGCAGTGGGCTTGGTGATCAATACCCCCCGGGAGCGTTAGAGGAGGTCCCGTGTATTTTACACGTCGTGACCAATTCGGTCTGGCTGGACCCTTCAGGAGAGCCCCTCATTTTTTTTACTTAATTTTTATACCCGGAGTCGCCCCTTTTCCTCTATTTCCCCCAGGAGGCGCGTCAGTGTCTGTCTTGGATTCCTAACTATTAGGAGGAGGTCGTCTGCATAGGCAGTCAGTTTTATCTCCGTATCCTCTTTTTTGATGCCCTGGAACAGTTGGCTTTTTTTTTTTTTTTTTGGGGTTTAATAAAGTATGGGTCCATTGAGGATCAAATAAAGGGGGAAAGGGGACCCCTTTTAACTCACAGTCGGTTTTTTTAAAACCCAAAACCATTGAAAAAAAACGCATGAAAACAATGCCACGTAGACTTACCCTAAAGGTATTTGCACACGGCAAATAGTCGGTTTTCAGTCTGATTTCAAATTTTGAAACAATCTAACAAACAACTGTTAACCATCTCCATGAACCTCAATACAAAATCTGGGATGCGTTATATGTCCCACCTATAGTGGGTGTGTTATTGTAGCTCTTTTTGTACTTTTTTACTGGAAAGTCCTCAAATTCACTTCCTGGTCTATATATACTATACATTTTTATACATCTGATTGCAGTGTAACCAAAATTGCCACTGCAAACTAGGGGGGTGCCCCCTGGAATGGCTAATAAAAAAACACATGGTTTTTTGCTCAATCATGAAGATTGCACTACTACACTTCTGCCCCAAAATCTACTGAAAAACAGTCCAAAACCGACTTAAATTTGATGTAAAATCAATGCACAAATCTGTTCCAAAAAATGAAAACCGTCTACAAACTGTCCGCTTTTAGGTCGACATGTTTGAATGAGGCTGCCCCTGTCTCTGGTGTACTCTGAGCCAAATAACCGATGCTGCCCTATCCGACAGATGTATGAGTAGTCATACGCCAAAACTTGGGAATCGTACTAGACAACCCTGCCCCACAACCCATCATGGGTGAGCAAAGTTTGGGGCATTCACTCTTTCATACATATTGTCGTTTCTAATCCTCTATATTTTTTTTCGAACTTGCGTGTCAGAGCCAATTTTCATATATGTCACCCTTAGGGCAAAATTTTTGAAAACCCGGGACCCCCCGACACCATTTCTGCACTTTTTTTCAGTGTACAAGCACTTGAATATTGAAAAGGTGTAGTGCAAATCATAAAGGCGGCGAAAGGTTTGGGTGCGTCGCGTCCTTTGGGGCATTTAATGCGCCCAAAATTTTATAAAGGTGCCAGAATTCGACAATGGCTGCTGCATTCTATTCATTAGTAGGACACCCTGCTAAACAATGGAACAATGAGCTTTTGTTCTTATCTTTAGAGTTTAAAACAGGTAATTGAGTTGCTTTTCTAATTTAAAATGTATTTTGTTAATACTAAAAAAAAATTATAATTAGATTTTTTTGTTATACTTTTATAGAATATGTTAATTTGTGTTCAGAAAAATGTAGGTCAGTGGGTCAGACTTTATTCGACATACGGTAATAGCCGCCACACCACAGATCTCGCTGAGACTTGTTGCACGCTTGAGTAGTGTAGAATGCGCCAGAATGTATGAACCTGTTCTACTGCAGGTCATAGATTAGGCACTTTCTACTTCCAAAACGACAACTCAGGCTCAGGTAAACCACTTTCAACTTGGTCTGCCTGTTCCAGCAGTAATGTGCCTAGTTTTGGCGTCCTCCAGTCATAAATGTGTAGAATTATACGGTTGTGGTGGGACACACCGCCAGAACGCCCCCATATCTTAGGCATATTACAAAGTGCCTCAGGCACCTTATAATGCGCCTACTTTTGGACTGCGCCTGCTCATACATCTAGAGAACAGGGCTACGCCAGTTTTTGGGCTGAAAGGACACCAGAATATTGGTGCAGCCCCATACATACATGTCACCCCTAGTTTTGCTGTCCCACAGTCATAAATCTATCTAATTCTATGACTGTGGTGCGACACATCCCCAGAACACCCCTACATCTTTACAAAGTGTCTGGTCTGACACACGGTGCACCAAACTTTGCCGAACGGCACGTCACACATGGGGAAAAAAGGTAGCTGAGTTATTCCTGACTTTGTTATTTCTTGCCAAACAGTGAAAATGACCGATTCATACATGTGGCCTTAGTGTCAAAATCAGTTTGAAAGTATTTTGTCCTTTGCCATGTGGTCATACCCTAAAGGTGCAGCAAAATTATCAAACAGCATGGGCCACTATGATAAATCTGATGCATTTTTAGACTCCCTGTGGGATATGTATGAAACTTGGTACCTGTTCTAAATCGATATAGAGGAGTGTAGAATGCAACAGTATGCTTGAACCTGTTGTATGTAGGTTCCTAAATCTAGCGTGCAGGGCCGCCATTAGAAATTTCAGGGCCCCATACAGCCAAAGAGTCTAGGCGCCCTCCCATCGCCAACACCTTGGCCCCACCCACTCACCGAAGCACCATCTCCACTCCCCACCGAAAAAAAGAATTGTGGAGTTAACAAGGAAAAAATTCAATTGCACCATTATTTTTGGATTTAGTTCTTGTTGGATTTTACAACAATTTATCTATATTGTACAGGGTGTTCACGTTCCCGCTGGTACTGACAAGTGGACAGTGACGTCACCTCACACTATGGAAGCCTCTAAACTTAGCAAACAATTGAGATAGTTTAAATGGTAGAATGGGCTGGGAGGGCCTAGATAGGGGCCCTACTCGGCTGGGGACCATGGACAGGGCCCACAGGGCTGGGGGCCTGGACAGGGCCTCCAAATGGCTTCGGGGGTCTGGACAGAGGCCCCACACTGTCTACTTATAGAAATAGGGGCCTGCACTGCTCATGGGGGAGGCCCGTGCTCCGAGTCATAGCTGGGCTCAATACGTTTACATAGATATTCACACTTACTTCTCCTGCGCTGTGACCGGAGCCGGGCCCTCCTTTCTCTGTGCACGCCGTTAAGTTCTGCCAGCGGGATGCATGACAATTTGAATCAGTGAGGCGCTATGCATAAATGTTTTTAGTTGTATTTATTTGTAATTCATAATGTTAATCTTATTGTACAGAAATAGGTTAGGTGGCAGCTATAGCACTCAGTAGTATACACTCATACACTATTCACCATGTGCCAGCAGGTGCATCATACATTAATAGTGAATTTCTAAGTGAAAATGGGAGACTAGCGCATCATTACAGTTATATGCTACTAACGGGTGTAATTCTTTTTTAGCTTTATGCAGCCATTATAGGAGTTTTCTTTTGTCTAATATAATCTCATTGTTTTTGTGCTGCCAAAGACATAAACATAGTCTTATATACAGTATGTCTATAGTACTGTATAGCATGTGAATAGGATAGTATTATTATTAGAGATCTAACTTAGCAATAGGGATTTGTTCTTCAGAGACAGAAGTCATTAAGCTATCAGCATTACAAAATGTAAAATGTTCCCCTATTCCCCCATACATGCATGCACATTTTTCCCGAGGTGAGCATTAGCAGGGACATATTTTACAGTTACTAAATCCTTGAGTAACTGAGAACGCAGAGCAGATTCCTCTTCATCTCTACAGATATGCTGATAGTTGCAGTGCAATAGCAACTAGCAAATTATTAGAACCAAACAAAAAATATGACATAAAAAAGACCTTTCTGCTACAAAAACAGATCAAATAAAAATTCCCCAAAAAAGACAAAAAAAAGTCCAAGTGCCACATGAAAGGAGTTGCACATATGCACTGATGAACTATCACTCTCACACCTATTATTCATGAAGGGCTTAGTACATACCTGAGCACAAATTATTAAAAAAAAAATCATACCAGTGTTCGAAGAGCTGCAGAACCATTCAGGGGAGATTGCTCACATGCAAAAATACTGATAAAGAACCATTCTCATACTTAATACTTTTAATGCAGGGTGATTGCTTGTACTACAATTGCACATAGATAACACTTCTATGGGTTGCCAGTCATGCAGGTGGTATATAATGTTAGCTTACAACCTATTAGTGAGACCCAGTATTATTCAATCAGGTGGGCTGTCCTGCACATTCCAAGTGTCTAAGACAAAATACTCACTCCCCTTGCTATCGCAGGGCCAGACAAAATTCTGAAAAAAGTATTAAACACATAGTAGCGACATGTATGAACTTGGCGACGACCCACCAGTTCTAATTCGATATCGAGGAGTGTAGAATGCAACAGTATGTATGAGCCTGTCGTATGTGGGTTCATAAATCTGGCATGTGGTATGCGTTCCATAGCACATATCTTTGGAGCATTCAAAAGTGCCGTGTCTGGCGCAAGTTTTGGCGTATGACTGTTCATAAATCTATAGAACACGGCTATGACAGTTTTTAGGCAGAGGATATACCAAAAAAATATCCCAGCCCCGTTCATACTGTACATGTCATCCAAAGTATTATTTGACCAAAATGTGCAAAATCGCATCCCAAGTCAATGGTCCACATTGTCTTGTGAGGCCGTACAGTAACGTTACAAGCAATTCATGTAATAATGAGACATTTTTTACTTAAAATCACAGAAAAAGGTCATATTTTATGCCATAGGAACATGTCAGAAGTCTACTCCCAGTAGGAGGCAAAGAAATCCCCAGTGCTCTATTGGGGAAATTACCCAGGTACAAAATACTATTAAGCAATCTCTTATCACCTGTCTTTGGCACAGTAGGTATCACCTTTTTCTGTTATTTCAAATAATTATAAGTAGGTAAATAGGTCCACCTAGTAGGTAGATATATAGGCCCTCTCAGTCAAAAGGTGGATATATAGGCCCCCATTAAAAATACCTCTCCACATTCAAGCTCTAAGCTTTTATCCAGCACGGGAGGCGTGGCATCACCATGCCCCTTGTGCCGAGCCCTTTTATTCCATCATTTTCTAGGCCTCATTGCCTGGGCCCGGGTTTTCCCTTAAAACTTGGGGGGGGCCCTAGAAGAGGATGTGGCAACATCACTACATCTACTCCCGGGGGCAAATTTTTCCCATTTTAACAGGATTTAGTAAAATCAAGTTTAATTGTCCGGGGAAAAAAGAACAGCCCACAAGCTGTCTTTTTCTTTTTTTTACCAAACTTGTGAAACAAATGGGAAGTAGGTGCCCATGCCAGCAGGCCTCCCTTGTAGGGATGATTTTTGGGCAGGTGGGGTGCCAGGAACGCCACTCACCTCAAGAGTATGGAGGTTATATACCGACCTACATACCGGGGGCCAATATACATATCTACCTACCTACCTGCCTATATAGCTAGCTTCAGGGGTCTATATTCCTACCTATCCCACGGGGCCCTATTTACTGTAAAAAATTTTTATCTTTTTAAAGGGGGGGGGGGGGATAAAAACCCAAAATTAAATTTAGAACTAAAATATCTAGTTTGGGGGTGTACCTACCATTTTTTTTAAATTTTTCCCACCTCCTACATGTGGACACAAAACAAAAATAAAACTTGGTGCACAAATGGGAGCCACATTTGCCTTTTTGGGATATTTTACCTTTTGAGGCCCCAAGGGCAAGGGGCCCAAAATTGGGGGGTTATTAAAGGGGGTAGGAAATTTGGGTTGGGGAAATACTGGAACAGTGGTAGTTGAGATTTTTTGATAAATTTTACCCGTGTTGAGGGGTGGCTGGGAGAAGACATCATGACAATTTTGGGCCGATGGGAAAAAAAGGGGGAAAAAGGGGAAAAAACTCATCAGGAAGAGAAAGGGGGCCCCCCTCAAGAGAAGAAAACCCCCAAAACAAACAAAAGAAATCTCTGTAAGCCCCCTTTATGTAACTTTACAGTAATACTTATATGTTTGCAGAGGTTTATTTACACTTGTAAATTCCCCGGTTGTAGGGATATTGGGTTTTAGTTAGTGTTGAGGATTTTTTCGACAAAATTGGGAAAACGGCAAGGTTTTTATTGGGGATCGAAAATTCCCAGTTTTATTTGGGTAATTTTGGTTAAAAACTGTGCCCTTTATTATTTTAAAATCGGGGCCCCTTTTTTGGGCTTCCTGTAAATTTTTGGGGCCAGCAAATAGATTTTCAGAATTTTGAGCAGGTGAGATGTTTGGCGAGTCATGAAATGGGATGTGTATGGTTTCGGGTTGGCTGGAAAAAAATTTACATGACCTCGTTTTTTCTAGAACAGCGTTTCCTGTTTCCCGCCTTAGTGTCCTTCCCGCGTCCCCATAGGGATAGGACCTGCGTTCTGCCCTTTTGGCCAAACATCAGCGAAAATTTTGTCTATTTCTGCCAGAGAAACCTTTTATTAGCTGTGATCCTTCCCAATTTAAATTACATTAGGGATTTGGGAAACATTTTTTAGTTAGCTAGAGGGAAATTTTTAAACAGGGAAATTTTCCACTGTAAATTTAACGGGCCCCGGGGGGGGCGGGGGGGGGCCACCCCCTGGGGAAAAAAGACAAGCTCTTTCTTTAAGGAAAAACTGGATAAAAGTTCAGCAAGAAATTGTTTTTAGACCTTTTTGTGGAAAAAACTTTATTTTTAAAAAAGTTTTCTATTTAAATATTTCCTGGGGAATTGGGCGCTTTAATTATATTGGATTTAAAAATCATTTCTATTAAATGCAGGTCTGTTTTTTAGCTGCAAAACTCCCCTTTTTTTTAAACAGTATACATTTCAGA
>JAODAL010076541.1:0-13585 GCA_025379985.1 Phyllomedusa bahiana | reverse complement strand
GTGTGCTGAGCGGGGAACCTCACTGAAAAGGGGACAACACAGAGTGGAAAAATTAATGGATTTCCTGGACTATTTTTTTTGTATTTGTTATAGGGCTCACAACTGATTATAAAAAAAACTTTGTAAATCATATTTTTAAAAAAATTTTTTAGCTGTGCTGCGGTTTTAAAACCAGGCAAAAAGCATTGTCTTTCCCCCCCCCCTATCTTCTGCAAACCATTTGAGTTCATTTGATCACATGACCTCATGAACATTTTGCATATTTAGTGGGTGTGTTTTTGAACCAGGCTTAGCTAGGAACATCCCTTGTATGGGTGTGACCTGACAGGAACTATCGGGCTTAATTCACCTGCCAATTGTTTTTTAAAAGTGATAGAATATTACATTAGAGAAATTTACAGGGGGGGAATGTTTGTTTATCCTGAGTCCTGCTTTCAGGACTTAAAAAAAGTAATGGGGCTGGGGACAGCAGTTCAGAGCTGGGTGTTGTGTACTGCTCTCTTAAAAATGAGACTGCAGCTCTGTTCAATTTAACAGTAAATCATTATTACATTAACGTAAATATTATTATCTGACAAAAAATACAACCGGGGGGTATTACACATTCAGTGCCGGCCTGCCCCGCTCCCCCCCCGGGGCCCGCGGGGGCATCCTGGCCCCCCTCCCGGGGCCCACCGGGGCGGGTGCCGCGCTGGCCGAGGACGAGCCGGGGGCTGCGTCTGCCTGGTTCCTACCGCGCTCCGTGCCGTCCGCGCCCTCGCCGGGCCAGGCCGCGTGCCTGTTTTAAAGGGGGCGGCGCGCTCGTTCCGGGGTTTTAAAAAGGGCCACCCCTGATTATTGGTTAATTGCCAGGCGCTTCCCCCTACTTAAGGTTTAATCCCACAAATCACTCCTTGCGGACTATTTGCCCCGGGCCCCTGAAAAAACGTTCCAAAAAACATACCTCCCTTCCCGTGTACCAGCCCCCTTGCTACTTTCCCCAATCGCCCCTCTGCCCCCCTCCCCCGACCCCTGCCTGTCACCCAAAAGAACCTCTGCGCCTCCCCGCCCTTCCCCTGCCTGCCACGACCACAAAACCTCTGCCCCCTGCCCTGACTTTGCCTCCCCACGATAACTTCGGACTACGATTTGTACCACCTGCACCCGGCTCCACCGCAAGCAAGTACCCCCGGGGGGGGAGACCGGTCCCACGCCGCAGCAACCCTCCGCTTTGCGGGGGGCTCTGGTAAAAACCCGGGGGCTACTTAGATTCCCCTTTCCCGGGCGGGGCTTAGAATCATCGTTGGGGGGGTCCGGCGATACTACCACCCGTTACAGTTAGATAAGCCAGGGATCCCCAAAGGGTGCCTCCCCAAGTGCGGATCTTACGACGAGTTGCCCAGAAATTTCCAACAAAGCCAACAAGGTCAGCAGTTGGGCCAGCTCTCCCCCTTGAGCTCAGCCCCTGCACCCCGCAGCAGTCTCCGCCTCCCCCTGGCTCCTTTTTCTTCTGCAGTTCTTTGGGCCCCACCGGGGACCCAAGTTGGGCTTCCTTACCCTCCAGTTTGCCGGTGATCCAAGCTCTCCCGGGGTTTATTACCAGTTAAATGACGTGGAGTTGAGGGGTCATTTTCCCCGGGAAAGGGGCCCAAAAGTGGTTTTTGTGGGAGTCTATTTTCCGGGGAAGGGTTTGGGTTTGGGAAAAACCCCCCTTGGGGACAGAACGACCCTTGATGGGGACCTCCCCTTTTCCTCCGGGAATTCCGCACCGTCTTCGGGAGCCGGGCGTGTTCCTCCCCGGACCCGCCCTTTTGGGTCTTTTTTCAGGGCGAGTCTTTGTGGGGACTATGCGGTTAAATTCCGTCCCCTGGCTTCGGAGCTGCATGGAACAACCCCGCCCTCTGCGCTCCTTAAAAAAAGGGTCTGTCCAGCAGGGTAAAGACGCTTTGGCAGCAAGAGCCCTCCCGTCTCTGAACGAGTTAATGTTTTTGCCACCCAGATATAAGGTTGCTGAGAGGGGGGGGCTTCGCCAAGAAAGAGAGGGTCGCTCGTGGCGGTTTCACTGCCCTGTGTTCCAGTTTTTCCCAAATTTCCACGCCCAAACCGCAGAGGTGGAACCGATGAAAGTGGCCCGGGCCCACTTACAGAGAAAGGGAAGAACCGTCGGTACAAAAAAAAAGCTATGCCTCTATTGGCCACCCGGCCCACTTCCGCAGAAGTTGCCCCCCTTCGCCTAGCCCCCGGAAAACCTCCTCCCCTAGTGCCGGGGAGGGCGGTTCCCTGGGTGCAGTTTTACCCCTCTCCAGTTTGATGTGCAGGGGAGGTGACTTCTGATGCCGGCCCCTCGTTCCGGAGTTCTGCCTTTGGATTCGGGGTCTGCCGGGAACTTATTTTCCCCAAATGGTAACCCGGAAACCGCATACCTGTAGTCCGGCGGAAAAACCCGCTGCTTATCTCCTCGTCAGTGGGGAGCCCCTCACGACCCCATAGTAATAACCCTTTGAGCCCCTGTGGGGGTCTCATAAAGAGAAATTGGTTCCCGCCCTGTCCCGTGTCCCGGCGACCCTTTTGGGGCCCCTGGTAAAAAGTCACGCCCCTACGCTCGATTGGAAGACAGGCGAATCCTGCGTTGGGGCCCAATGCCAGAAACCCGATGCTTGGGGGTAACGCCCGGTGCCTCCCATTTCTTGCCCCCCCTGTCAAGCCGTCCCACCCTGCGGCCGAGCCCAGATTTTTGGCGATTTTTCGAAAAAACGGCTGGAAGCTACCACCACATCGTCCATAGACTGCCCATAACCTCCCCCCGGAACAAGTCCTCCACGGGTTTGGGTTACCCTCTTTGGCCGAGATCGGCATGCCCTTAAAACGGGAAAATTTGGAAAAAAGGATTAAAACCAAGCCTCCTCGCCCCGGGGGGCTATTTTTTTGTCCACCCAAGGTTTTTTTTTCCAAATTTGGGACCTGCGCGGTGCCTATAACCTCGCAGAATTCGGAGGGGGACGGTGGAAAACACCTTTCCACCCGGGACGGCCATTTAGTACTCGAAATGCCTTTTGGGTATGCAACCCCCCAGCGTTTTCCCAGGATTTCGTCAATGACGTATTCAGAGACTTTTTTTCACCTGCTCTAGTGACCTGGACGATTTCTGATTTTCTCTTGGCCACAGACTCCTCGGGTAAAAGTCCCCAAAGGTTTCGCGACCCCCGGGGAACAACGATGTATGCCAAAAGCTGGGAATGTCGGTTCCACCAGGCCAGCCTTCCCTTTCTGGGGTAATAGTCTGACCGTGGTCTGAAAAAGGCCCCAGCTAAGCGACCCGCGACCCTGCGTGCCACGCCCTGTCGGTTTTGGGGGCCCCTTCACCTTCCGGGGTTAGCCAACTATTACCCATTTTTTCCCCCACTTCTCTTCGCGGGTGGGCTCCACGGGGCCCCCCCCGGAAGAATAAAACCGAGATGTTGGCCCCCCGTAGTGGGAAGCATTCTCTAACTGAAAGGGCTTTTTTCTTCGGTCCTATCTGGTTCGTCGGGATCCGGAAGGCCTTTACCTGGAAGTGGATCCCCTCTTCCGTGGGGCGGGGGGGGCCCCTGACCAGAAGGGCCCCCCAAAGGCAAGCTGTTTCTTGCGGTTTCTTTTCCCGGACCTTCTCGCCGGAAACCAACTACACCCTAGGGGAATCGAGAAAAATGTGGCCCTCAAATTTGGGACTGAGGAGTGGCGAATTTGTGGGGGGGGCCCCCTCACCCCTTCGACGTCTTACGGACACAAGAATCTTCGACCTCCGACGGCCAGCGTCTGAATCCTCGCCAGGCCAGGGGGTCTCTATTTTTCTTCGCTTTAAATTTAGGATACACTTCCGGCCCGCCGAAAGAACGTCAAGGGTGAGCCCTTCCCCAGCCTCTACTCACTGGAGAAGAACCGTGTCCCCGACATCATTGCTCCGAACGGATTCACGTGGCTCGGTGGCCTTCGGAGGGTCCACAGGCAAAAACCTACGTTGTCTGGCTCGACGGAGAAATTTTGGAGTGGGGCTAGTTTTTCTTAGGGGACCCCCCGGGATACAAAGTCCCCCGCCCTCATCTCCGGGGCCTATGGGGGCCCACCCTGCCCAGGAGTCCAAATTTGTTCTGCCTGTGACACATGTGACGGAACAAGGGTTCCACGCCATGCCCCCCGGGCCTCTTTTGTCCCCTCTGCCATCCCGAGTCCCCTGGACACACATCGGCATGGCTTCATACGGACCTTCCCCTCTTCGGGAATTCTGTCATCTGGGTGGTCCGGATGATTCTCTAAGATTCCATTCGTGCCATCCGGGCTTCCCCGGCCCCCAACGGGGGACATTTTTTCACCCTTTTTTCGTCTGCATGGGTACCCCGCAATGTGTCTGATCGGGGTGTCCAATTTTTTCTCCAAATTTTGGCGGCCCTGGTTTCGCTTAAAAGTTAAATTGGACTTTTCTTCTGCCTACCATCCCCCGACAAAAGGCAAGTGGAGAGGGTGAACAATTTGGGCGAATTTCCGCGCCAATTTTTGGCGGCCGGAGGCAACTGGCCCAGCTGTTCCCCTGGGCAATTTTCCCAAACCCTCGGGCTTGATTTTACAGG
Organism: Phyllomedusa bahiana; assembly: GCA_025379985.1. Classification (NCBI taxonomy): domain Eukaryota; kingdom Metazoa; phylum Chordata; class Amphibia; order Anura; family Hylidae; genus Phyllomedusa; species Phyllomedusa bahiana. The sequence goes on along the minus strand of JAODAL010076541.1, from coordinate 9,002 downwards.
CTTTCTCCCTTCCCGGTGTTAGGTCGTCACCCCGCCCCCCCCCCCCTTGGCTATGCTTCGGGTTCCGCGTGGACAACAAATTGGACATTAAGACCCTTTGGCGGGAGACCCGACTTCCCTTTCCGGGCGCTACGCATGAAAACCCAGGGCCGACAAAGAAGGAGGGGCCCAGTTCCAGCCCGGAGATAAGGTTGGCTCTCGCGACACGTACGCCTCAAGGGCCCCAGCTCAAATTGGGTCCACGATTTCTGGGGGTTTTAGAGGTTTTTCCGTCAGTAAAATCCGTGTGTACAAACTCTTGTACCCCCCTTTTCCTTTGAATTCCTAAAACTTCCACGTTCCCCCCTTTTAAACCCCTTGGGCCCGAACCCCATTCTCCCCAAGGGGCGCTGCTCCATTCCCGTGCTGGAATCTCCTGATGCTTTGAAGTGAAGGGGAAACTTAGCATAAGGTCAGGGGGAGGGATTTTTTCTTGTTGATTGGAGGGGCCCTTTGGGCCCCCAAGAGAGGTCCCCGGGAACCGGAATCCCAAAATCCTGAACCCCGGCCCTTTTCCTAATTTTTCGCCAAAAAGGGGGGGACCTAAGGGGGGGGGGGTATGTCCGGCCCGCGCCCTCCCCGGCCCGGGCCGCGGGGCATCCGTGGTCCCCCCCCCGGTGCCCACCCGGGGCCCGGGGCCCCGCTGGCCGCGGGACGAGCCGGGGGGCTGCGTTGCCGTGGATTTTACCCCCACCCCCTCCTGTGCCCCGGCCCTCGCCGGCCCCAGGCGCGCTGCCCGTGTCCCCAAGGCGCGCGCGACCTCGTTCCCCGGGGTTTTAAAAACCGCGCCCCGATTATGGTTAATTGCCAAAGCCTTTCCCCCCATTAAGGTTACGTCCCAAACACTCCTTGCTGGGTCTTGTTGCCCCCCGCCCTAGAGAAAGGTTCAAAAAAAAATACTCTCCCTTCCGTTACCAACCCCTTGCACTTTTTTCAACTCCGAACCTTGCCGCCTGCCCCGACCTTCCTGCCCGTCTAGACCCCCGAACCTCGCCGCCCGCCCTGACCTTCTGCCGTCCCGACCCCGAACCTCTGCCCCCTGCCCTGACCTTTGCCGCCCACCCTTCGACTCTCGGACTAGATTCGTACCCGCGCCCTCGGGTGCCACCGCAAGCAAGTCACCCAGGGGGGACGACTGGTGCCTCACCCGCAGCAAAATTTCCCCCCGCTTTGCGGCGGGTCTGGTGAAAAGGGGGCAATTTGATTTCCTTTCCCCCCCCTTTCTTATATAGCTTCGGTGGTGGCGGATCCATACCCCGCCTTTTCATCAGCAAATGTTAGCAATTTTTAAAATGGAGGAAAAGTCCTAATTGCAGTGCAGTTGGGGGTTGTAGGAGAGAATGCTGGAGAAAAATGACACCCCACAACAAGAAGTTTGCTGAAAAAGTGGATCTTATGAAGAATGAATAAGGAGGCAAAATAAAAAAAAAAAAAACAAAAGGAAGGTAGTAATTTTAAAAACTCCCCGGATAACCCTTTAACTATTAAAACATTAAAACCTAATTTAAAACAGTTTGGGCTAAGGAGAGGGTTAAGTTCGGTAGTGAAAAAATTTAGGTTAGGATTTTCCCAAACCCAATTATTTTTCAAATGGTATTGAACCAAGCCAGAAAAAAATTCATCAACAACCTTTGTCTTTAGTCCATAACCAGTCAACCCAGTACAGAACAAAAAATGTGGTTTTGGATAGGAGGTGCTTGGGACGGGAGACCGGCAGGAGCAAGGATTTTCATTGTGGCACTTTGGTTTTTATAATGGACCGGAGCTGAAATTCATTTTGATTTATTTGCACTACAAGAATAATTTTAAAAACCCAAAAACTTACCTTTTTTTTGTTTTTATTCCGGTTTTTGAATACAATTTCAGAAGTTACAAAGAGTGAACTTTAATGGGTTTTGACAAATTTCCCTTTCATACCCCCCTTTATGCAGCTTTCGTTTGTGCTCAAAGGGGGGGTTTGGATTTTTTTTGAATTGCATATCATGTGCCCAGCAGGATGACCCCTCAAAACCCATGCCTTTCCCTCTGTAACAAAACCTGCAAAGAAATATAGTCATTGGGTCTATCAAAACAAATCACCCCAAAAAAATAACCCTAATAAAATATAATTTTAATAGAATACTTAAAATAGATTCTAAATGCCCAGAAGAAAAAATAGAATTGGAAATATAGGGGTTAAAACAGACAAACCAAACCCTAGTAAAAAATTTTTAAAGGGCCCTGTTCACAGTTTTCCCCAGGGTTTGTGGCCGTATTGAGCTCACAAATCCGCCGTAATAAGGGGGGGGACGGGACGGGCCGGAGCGCGATGGGGGGCCGCTCCCGCCCCATAGACAATGCATTGTTTACGGCGCGTACGCGCCGTAAATAAGTGCATGTCACTTTCTCCCCCCGCAGCCGATTCGCCGGACCGGGAGGAGCGACGGAATCCACTGTCCTCTATGAGAGCAGTGGATTACCGTAATGACAGGGACGGATTGGCGCCGTACTGAAGCGCAAATCCGGCGCGGAGTACGGCGCCAATCCGTGCCCAAATAAGCCGTGTGAACGAGGCATAAGGGGGAACAGCCAAAAGATACAGTCTATAAAATCCCTCAAAAAGTGACTAATATAGTGAAGACATCATCCCAAAAGGGAAACGGTTTCCACAAACTAAACTCTCACAAGTAACCCTACTCTGGGACAAAAAACTAGAACCATACCACCTTGTGGGAGAAGCCGATTTTCGTTTCCCCCTTTTTTTTTTTTTTATAAATAAGGGTTCCTCAGGGGATAAAAATGTTCAGCAAATAGCATAATAAACATTACATTACCAGGGAGACCCAAATTGGATGATAATAGATGAGGGCCTTTATCATCAGTGGGGGTCCGGACCATCTGGGAGATAATCAGGTTGTACTTATCTATTATCATCCACATTTGGGTCTCCCTGGTAATTAATGCTATTATCACAAAAAAACCCTGCAAACATTTGCTGAAGAAAGTAGAAAAGGAATAATTCGGGAAACCCATGTCCTGTTTTTCGATGAACCAAATAAACTTATTTGGTTCAGATGGTGTCAAACGGTGTGGCAGACCGGGTGAGGAGGACAAAGTCAAGTGTGTGTTGCTTAGAGTAAATCATGGTGGGGAGGTCATAGTTGGGCTGCATGAGTGCTCCCCATGTGGTTGAGAAACCATGATGCAAACATGTATTTGTACATCCTGAAGGAAACATTTTCCCCCCCTTTGGAAATGGGAAGATTCCAACATCAAATCACGAGAAAAAAACCCACAATTTAAAATATCCTTTACTCGAATGCTTTTAAAAAATCAACACCAAAATTGAATCCCTCCCCAATAAGGTATCAATAGTTACCTAACCCCTATGCATACACCTTACTTAGTGAAATACAATCCCAAGACCATTTTTAATAAGTCAACGCCCTAAGATGAAATTTTTTTAAAAAACCCCTTTTTTTTCCCCTGAGGCAGTTGGGGAAATCGCCCGCAAGAGCGATCCCCCCTCCGATGCTCCCCCTGTTAACCCGGGGTATATAATAAAAAGCTAGGTCCCAAAAAAACTTAAAAACCACTTTATTTAGTTTAAAAAAACAAAAATTAGACATAATCCATCATTTTTTAAAAATTTGAAAACATTCTTAGATTCTAAGGGGGCAGCACATCAAAGTCAATACTTGATTTACACGATTATATCAAATGAAACAAAATTGCTTACTGCCCCAAATAGGTGCTTTACTTTGTCCTTCACCAAGCGTTTCCCCCCTTGATCAGGGTTCCAGGGTTATTGGGGCTATGCCCATGGGGTTTTACCATACGCGTTCCCAAGGGGAAGATCAAAATTAGTCCCCCCTTTGGGATTCCAACTGGTAACGACCCCCAAAAAAAAATCTTAAGAGACCACTGGCTTGATAAAGAAAAGAGGTAAAGCAGTCTCCGACTAAAACCCCTTCAGCTCGTGGAGCATCCTCAAATGGAAGGTGGAGGAACACAAGGGTCCACATGTATGAAACGGTTTTGGTCTGAAATTCACTTTTTTGCCCATAGGTTTTTTAGAGGAAAAAAATGAGTTTTGACCCAAAACCGGGTTTTATCATTGGGCCCCAAGGTTTAAATCCAAGTACTGTGCGTTTATGGAGGAGTGGAAGAGGGTTCCAGTGACTAAAAACTGTTTCTGTATGAATCCATGCCAAAGGAGTTAAAACAGGTGGGTTTTATGATGGTGGTACTCAAAATTTTGAACTTGGGCACAATTTTGTCCATTTTCACTTAGGGGTTTTTATTTTGGGTTTTGTTTCCAGGGTGCGTGTTGCTTATTTTGGGGGCAAAACAAATGTCATATACTTTCCTGTGTTAAAGTGTCAATCCTTATCCATGTTGTCCCATGAAAAGATTAATACAATATTTTCAAAAAAATGAGGGGTGTACCATTTTGTGAAATATTTTTTTCTTTTTCTTTAAAAATCCCTTTTGCAACTTAAAAAAATTTGCGGTCTTCAGATTTTTACAAAAGAATGGCTAACCCTAAAAAGAGTTCAATAGAACCCTTTATTTTTAGAAGTTTGGGTTCAAAGGTTCGACGAACTAAAAACCCGAATTTTTCGAACCCCCCAGAAAAGTCAAGGGGGAGAAGATTTTCGGGGTTTAAAAAAAAAATTCCCCCGGCCCTAAAAAAAAATTCATTCCTTTTAAAAGGCTAATTTAAAAGGGATAAGGACAAAAAGCTATAGGGGGGTGCATTGTAGCACTACCACGGGGCCCCCTTTGAAACTTTAAGAAGACCCCGGGTATTGAGAAGAAAATGGAAAACTGACAAAGCCCCCTATCACTTTATTTCACCGGGGCCCCGGAACAGGGTCTTAAATGGGGTGGCACAAGAACTTTCCCAACAGGAAAACAGGGAAGGATCAACTGGCGGGGCCCGTATTATAGGAAAAGAAACGGCACCAGGTGCCGTCGGGCCCCATCTATGCAGTTTAAAAAACAGTGCCCTTTTTAAAGTGTCAAAAGGGGTTTTTTTGGAACCCCCTCGGGAGGGCAGGGCCCAAAAAAGGGGCCCCGCCGGGGGTAAAATTTGGGGCATTACGACAGAAATCTCCTTTCACGGGCCCAAAATCAAAAAGGGGCCAACAAAAATTTTAAAAAAAATAGGAAGAAAATTAAGGGGTGGGGGCCAAATTTTTTTGGTCTGTAAAGGCTTAAAATTTTAATAGATGACTTACGGCAGATTTAAATGAGGGACAAAATTTTTAATAATGACTGGGGGAATTTTGTATTTCATGGGGTTTAAAAAAGATTGCTAAAGTTTACCTAGTCGGTGCACCCGGAAACCCCGGGCCAAAAAAATTTTTGCAGAGATCCCCGCTTGATTCATTTGATAAATGTAAAATTTCAATCCACATTCTAAAGGGGAAAGAGGATATATTTACAGTTACCCACCACGCCAGCTGGGCTGAAGGTGCTTTTCTGGAAAAACGCTGGGTTTTCCCAAAGGAAAATTTGTATGGTGTGCCCGTGCAACTAAAACCATTCACCCCCATTTTGGACACCCCAAAATTTTAATGGGCCAGATCAAGTTAAAAACTTTGGGGGTTGAGCCGCGGGTATAAAGGACCATACCTGAAAATTGGGTTTGTGTCCGAATGCTCCCCGCCTTGCAGGTGGGGGTGAGGTGGTAAAAAACCCGAGTTAAAAAATGTTACCAGTGCACTTCGCCACACTGTTGCTGCTGCTCAGTGCTTGCGTTCTACTGTGCACTTTGTACGTTTTTCCATTGTACATTAAATTAAGAATATGCAACAATGTCTCGATTTGGTTTAATGAGCACTGCCCAAAATTTTCCTGCTTTCACTTTTGAATTTTTGGGTGGGTGGAAGGAAATGTTTTCCCCTTTTTTGTAAGTGGATCAAGGGGGTTGGCCCCCCCATAATCCTTTCATTTTGATTGCCTTGATCATGGGTTTTGTTGTAGGTAAAGGTCACCCAGCACTCATGTTGAGATGCTGCCAATCCCCCCAACCCTTGGGGGCTAGGGGCACTAACCAGATATTTCCTTTTTTTTCCTCCCCCCTCCCCGAAATTGTCCAACCTCTTACCAATGAAGGGTAATCATACCGGTGGGTCCCCCCTGCTCATCATCCTCACCCCCTTCCCCATCCCGGCTGTCACCCGTGTTGGGGTTGGTCTTTCCCTTACTCTGTGGCTGAACTGCACCCCCCCTGGCCTTGAACCATCTGCTACAATTGGGAAAAGACCGATACAAAATTTGGGAAAAATCGGGCCTTCTACTCCGACGCCCATCATCTTTACTGACCATTTTGGTTGCTCCTCAAAAATGTCAAGTTTGCAGAGATCCTTTACCTGCCTTTACTTTCTGTGGCTCAACCCTGAGGGCACCACACGGGGTCGTCAGGTCTGTGACACTTTTAGCATAATGGCATTGCTTTCTGCCACAATTTTTGGTTTGCATGTGGGGGGGTAATTTTCCCCGAGTTCCGGTCAACAAAATTTAACAGTTGGCGAGAGGGCCGATCACCTGCAAGTGCCAGTCAGCCGGGAAACAGGGGGCAAATGTCGAATTTTGAGCTCATACCTCGACCTTCCTCGCGACTTAAGACCCGGGGAGGAAATTTCTGCAAACCAGGTTTTAGGGTGTTGCGAACGGGGCCCCACCCGAACTCGGGCGGGGGCCCCGAGCTTGTTTGGGACCCCGCTACTGGGGCAAATGTCCCGCTGCCCGGGGGACGGGGGCCCCCGGGACCCCCCCACGCCGCCCCGGCCCCTCCCGGCTGTCAGCAGTCTCCTGCTGCCGGGGTGCGTTGTTAAGGCCCCTTTTGCGCCGCCCTTGGGAAATTTAAAGGGGCCCGCACGCCCTTTTTTTGGCTAATAGCCCCGGGGTGCTCCCTATTTTACCTGGCATTTTTCCGCCCCTCTCTGTTGGGCTTTAAGTGCCCTTTGCCTATAGAGAAAGCGTTTCCTGAAGTCTTTTCTGATCTTTCTGTCCGACCGTTTCCTCCGTCCATGACCCCGAACCTCTGCCGCCGCCCTGAACTTTTGCCTGTCCCCCAACTACAAAGCCTGCCCTTAGGTTTCGTACCACGAAACCCCCGGGGCCACGCAAACAAGCGGTCAGGGGTACGACCTGGTAGACCCCGCCGCAGCAACCATCCACTTTGCGCGGCCCTGGGGAAAAAACCGGGGGCCTACTTTAGACTCCCGTCCCTGGCGTGGCTTACACCATTGCTTGGGTGGTCCAGGATCCACCCCCGACCGGGGACCCCTACACAGGAAAAGTGCCAGGAAGGGATGTGCTAAAGTTATCATTTAAGGGTGGCAAGGAATTTTCCCATTTTCGCACACCACATTCCTTTGTACCCGGGTTTCTTAGCCCCCCGCCAGGGGGCCGTTTTAGTGCGCAGAGCGTCCCCCAGTATTTCCTGTGTGTTGCGGTCCCAAACAGTTTTTTTTTTCAAAAACACCGGGTTTCTTTTGGCCAGATGCCCCCTTTTTGAGGTTGGGGATCTAGCTCTCTTATTCCAGCAGTGTGTAAGAGTGTTTTCCAACCCTGTTAACCCATCCCCAGAGGACTTTTAATCCCCAACTCACCCTTTGACAGTCAGTGAGATTAATGTTTTACCGTACTCACTTTTCCATGTGTCGTAGTCAGATGGACTTTTGGTGACACAGATCACCCAACCCCGCGGAGATCTTTTCTGCAACATGGTGGGCCCGGGGCCCAGAACAGATTTTTTGGCAAAAAATTTTTTCCTGCTGGCATCTGATTTTTGGGGGGCGTGCTAAGGCCGTTTTGGGCGGAACCATCTGTGCCCCCAAAGGGCCGGAAAGGAAAACATTTCCAAGGGCCCCAACCCCTGCAATCCGGGACATTCAGGCTTTTTAGCTTTGGGTGGCTGGGTGAAGCGTTTCTTCTTCCCACACCGGTAAAAAAAAAAGGCTGGCTGCTGGGATTTTGTATGACGTCTGGTCAGACGGTTAAAGGGGAAGGTGTAGCTGTGTTGGGTGGGGGGGAATTTCCCCGACATGTCTGGGACTGGGATGGTGCTTCCCGGCTGCTCTGACATGGCAGCAAAGGCTGTTTGGGCCCCTTGGAAGTGGCGGAGGAAAAGATGTCACCCGGGGGTTTGGGAAAACCTTTGGGACCTGGTGGGCCCTTTTTTTTCCCCAATTAATTGTTCCCAGCAATTCATGCTTTTCATGCATTCCCTGTTCTGCTGGTGGGGGTTACAGCTTTAGATTCTTTCCCACTGACACTTGAAAACAAACCGGATATGGGTTGGTGGCGAATCGACAAAAAAAGGCCCGGGCCCTTTACAGTTCCGGGGACCTCTTCATGGTGAAAACCTAGTACAAGTTCCCCCTGCCCCCACGACCATGGTGGTAGTTTAAAGTCACAAACTTGTGTAACGCCCTTACCTTTCTGACCCCGGTCCCACGACCAACCCCATCACCCTCCCCACGGGATGATGTGCTCGCCACTGCGCTCCCAAAAGCCCACTTTGGATCCACAATGTCTCATCATCAAAAAATGGGACTTCCTTTTTCCTGACAGTCTATATCCTCAAGGCCCTCTAGAAGCCAAGGCACTGCGGGGCACAGCTCTTTTCTGGCAACGGACAAATTTTCCTTTCCCCTCCTCTGAGGGAATCATTGTTTGGGGGTCAAGCAGACAAAATCATTTTCTTTGGCCCTCTTGATTTTTTGAAATGCATTTTCATAAAAGAGCTTTTGGAAAATTGGATTATCTGAGGGTCTTTTTTATTGGGTGACTTTTGGCCTTCATTGGATGATGATGATGTTTTACCTTTATGCCCTTATGAGAGGAAAAGGGGGTTAAAACTGCTGGATGAAGGGTTGTTAAACCCTGAAAAGGGGTTTGGCCTAACTTCATAAGAAAACAAAAGGGGTAACTGCAAAGGATGACATCCCCGAGGGGGTCCTGCACTG